>JAJTUV010002249.1:0-223918 GCA_021653895.1 Mastomys natalensis | reverse complement strand
AGGTTGTTGGGAGAATTCAGGGGCTTTGCACCAGATTCAATTACATGCTGGAAGCCCTGTTGCATTGTTCAAGCTACCCATAGTTCCTTGCTACATGGCTTCCCCAACTTGACTTATTTCATGGTTATTTATACAAGGCCAATTAAGTGGCTAGAGTCTGCCTAGATTACTTACTAGCAACATTATCAATGGAGTGATAGTTCATGATCTGTTGAATAGAAAATAGAAGCATAGAGACAGATTACTCTGAAGGTGAAAGGATTATACAAAGGCATAAACATGAAGAGGTAAGGATCACTGGAGGTCACTTTAGGATCTATTACCCACAGCATATTAATGATTCTATCTCCCAAGACACTCCAAACCAAATCTAGTAGCCCATATTCTCTCTTTGATACCCCTCCATCAAAGTCTTTATGTCATGAACTGTCCTAATTTTTATTTATATATTACTATATATTTAGTTTAGGCACAAAACTACCCAGAAATAAGTAACATGGGAATTCATTTTTATATACAAAGCAAATTACCTGTGTCCTGAATGAAAAGCAAAACACAGAGTTTAGAAATGTTACTGTTGGGGTTAGAACATTTAAAGTGTTCAAAATGTCTAGAGAGCACTCATCCTTCACCGGGTCCCCCAGTATGTTTTGTATAATTACAATACAATATCAAAAATAGGAGTTTGACATTGATAGAGTCCATAGAGTCCACTAACTTATTTAGATTTCACCACTTATATGAACATTAGTACGTACATACACCCCCATCTCCCTCTAACCCCTTCCATGCCGCACATTCATGGCCCCGTTTTAAAAACTATTATTGGTGCACATATACACATTTATAAACTAATTACTAAATATGCTAATACAACCTTCTGAGTCCATGTAGTGTTGTAAATATACACATATGTGTTGTGTGTGTGTTTATAGAATTTAACCCTGTATGTAGTTTTGGGCAAGTGTTACCATATCAAAATACTGAAACATAACACATCCAAGACTCCCTCAAGCTGTCTGCTTATAGCCATGCTTACTCTTTCTGGCCTCTCTCCCCCCTCCCTAACCCATTAGCTACCAACATCTCTAGAACTTATTTCCTTATTGTAACAGAAATGGACCATTCAGTATATAGCTTCTCGAAACTGGCTTTTAACACTTGGGGCTCATTAAAGTTGCTATGTTCAGAGTATTCCATTGTGCAGACGCACCATAATTTGCTTAACTAGTCACCCACTGAAGACATTCGGGTAGTTTCTAGTGTTTGACTATATGAACAAAGCTACGATGGATATTTGCACAAATATTTCTGCATGAAAATAAATACTTAAATCACTGGAGGAGTGTCCAGTAGTGTATTTGCTGGGTCACATGGTAAGTTATAAATTTTACCATAATCTGCCAAACTATTTTTCACAGTAGCTGTATTAGTCTAAATTTTTCTCCAGCAATATGTAAGAAAGACTGCTTCTCTATACAGTTCCCAGCATGTAATATTGTCACTATTGTTTATTTTGATAGTCTAATAAGTATGGAGTGGTATCTTACTGTATGCATTATCTTAAAAGTTAATGATGTCCCACATCTCTTTTGTGCTTACATCATCTATAAATCTCATTGGATGAAGTGTCTATGTCTTTTGCCCTTTTTCTATTGGAAAATTTGTTTTTGTTGTTGTTGAGATTTTAGAGTTCTTTATAAACTGTAGATACAAGTTTTCTCTGTATATTTAATTTTAAAATACTTTTCTTCTAATTTCTAATTTGTTTTCATTTTTAACTGCCTTTCACAGGAACACAAAATGCCTTATATTTTGATGAAGTCTATTTTAATAATTTTTATTTTTATGGATTATGCTTTTTCATAGCATAATGTTGTATGGTGTTCATATGATGCTTTGGAAGAAATATTCATCATAGAGTTATTTCTTTTGTTGATATCCTTTGAAGTTTTTATGTGGATACATATGTATATGTGTCTCTGTGTGTGTATCTGTGTGTATGTATCTGTATGTGTTATATATGCATGCATGAACACATGTTCCTGAGCATGTATGTACATGTGTGTGTACATGAACTAGCAGGCCTAATTAGAAGAACTAGAGCTTGGTGCTCTAATTATGCTTGTACATAATTATTAATTCCTATATATTATGATGAAATTTATAGAAACTCATAATTAAGCTGTTTATCATGCCTGGTGTGAGAAGACAAATAGCTCAGAAATCTTCTTCAAATTATTCTGCCCTCTATGCAGACTAAATAAGAAAACATGACTACAAGGTTATATAAGTCTTTGCAATTCCCAGCTTGAAATGGATGTGGTTACATAACAGAAATTTTCAAAAATCTAAAATTTCTTTTCTTCTAGGAGAAACAGTATTTCCCTTTACATCAGTTGAGCACCAATCCTATTCCTGTCTAGCATGTGTTTAACGTATCTACTTTTGTAAGTCACCAACATGTCAAATCCACCTGGAACTCACAGAGGAAGACTAGTTTAAACTGTCTTTATACACAGAAACCAGATTCCAGTCTGTATTACCAAGCATTGACCAGTTATATCAGCCAACTCTGGAGGGCCAACCTAGGCTACAGCAAAGCTGGTTTTCTGATGCTGTACCTGGTTCTGTACTAATACTTAACTGCTAATTCCTGGTATTTTCACAATAATCACTTGCATTCAGGACAGAGTGTTCAAATGACTTGCTTGGATATACGGTGGGAAATCTCATGAATGATGGGACAGAGGTCTCGATTTTCTATATTCCAATTTTGAAAAAACTCCTGGGCTTAAATGATTCTTCCCCACCTCCCAAGAAGTGCTGTAATGTTATAAAAATAAGTACTCAACAGACTATGTCTACTTAGTCCATTTCCAGGTAAATATTATAAGAAGCTTATTAGTGGTATCAAGATAGAGCTTTGACCCTTTGTTAAATGCAAAATAAATAATGTCTGTAGCCTGGATATCTCAAATTCATGAACTATTTGTGTGTTGTTCTTCAACATTGAAAGATAAATTAGGCATGTAACAAGGATTGTTATCCTTTTTAAGAAAGAGGGTCTTCCAAACATTTTACTAAATTTCCTTCATCTCCTTCAACCTCATCTCCCGGATCTCCACTCTGTTCGATGGCCCCCAATACTTTTTCCTACATTCTAAATAGCTGATCTTAAATCATGCTATTTAATCTTCTGGGAGCACCTCTAAAGTGTTTTGATTTGAATTGTCCCCTCTGCTTTTCGGGTAAACAGCAGAGCAAGCTTAGGGACATGTGGAGGTGGGACGTACTTTCTAAACAAATTGCTGTACTAATTCTCCTGAGAATGTTCCCCACAGGATTTGACTTCAAAAAAACGAATACAATGTTAAACTCCTACATAGAAACACTAAGTCATGCTGGTAGGTTAGAAGGGGTAAATCTATCTGAATGTGCATAGAAACAGCGTCGCCTTCCAATAGATTCACTTTGCTGTATTGGGGGGTCTGTAAAATCTTAAGTCTAAGGAGCTCATGATGAACTCCTAACTTCCCTTTACAGTAGTAACTTAGAAGATCAGGTGCGTTGTGTGAGTCACAGTCCAAGAAACACCAAAGTTGATGAAGTTAAAGGCTCCTACTCCCTGACCTGGAACTCCCCCTGCAGGATTCCCTAGGGATAATACTCTTAGCTGTCCTGGAGGAACTGCAGAGACCTGTTGAAGGGAAGGTTGGGACACAGCCCCTGTATGTACTCTGCTCAAAAAAAATTATTAGGATATGACAGTGAACTACGTAGCATCTATACATTTAGTGAGTCTTCGGCCCTTTTATCTTAGAACAGGGGAGAGTAAGGCCGAGATCACTGTTATCGGTCCTAATAGCAACGCATCAGTTTAATGTGTCAAGAAGAGTGACCATTGCCCTCTATAGAGCTCACTAGTACACTGAAGGTGCTGGGCAGGAAGTCCAAGTTTCAGAATGAGAATTACAACATGGTTATGTAAAACAAAACAAAAAACTAAAAGAAAACAATAAAACCAAACAAAAAACCTACATATCCCTCGGACAGTAGCCCAGGGAGTGTCCAGAGAAGAGATAGATGAAGTGAAAGCCTCAGAGCTACTAGCACCTACTTTTCCCCTCCTCAGATGAAACCTGAGAAGGGTCCTCTCCAAGGTGATCAAATACTGAAATGACTCAGCAATATACCAACAGTAGAGGGAATGCCCTCTCTGTTGAAAGCACCAGAATTGCTAAGACAGAGCGCAGTAGTAATGGGACTAGCAGACCCTGATGGGAGCTAAGACTAGATACTTTGCTCTCTCTCTCTCTCTCTCCTCTCTCTCTCTCTCTCTCTCTCTCTCTCTCTCTCTCTATCTATCTCTATCTCTCTCTCTTTCTCTCTGCCCAGAGATAGAAAATGGTGCATGCCAGAAAGCAGAAACTCTATGCTGCTTCTGAGAAAGAATGCAATGGGCACTGAGAAAAAAGGCAAATGTCCCTGAAAATCAAGGTTTCCTCTGTAGACTAACTTTGACCCAGAGCTGAGCCTTATAGTTTTTCTCTCTTAGATCATGGAAAATATCTTCACTAGCCTTCTGTGACAGGATCCTGAAAGACCTATAACTCTTCATGTTAGAATGTGTTCCTGATGAGCTAATTACCAAATCTAATCCTCAAAAGCCTCTCTAGTCCATTACTCATTGACACCTGTTTTCTTTCCTTTTTTTTTTTTTTTTTTTTTGAACAAAGCTTTGGATGTGGCTAATTATGCAAAATAGCATCCTGTTTCTGAAAGCTCATGACTAGAATAGCGGACACATATACTTTCACTTGTTATAAGTGGACAGTAAAGCCGCGCTGTGTCCTAGAAACCTGTGTTCATCCTCTAAGCCTCTCATCTCATCACGTAGCAGCTGTTTGGGTTGTAGTCATTGTTTTGTAACCATATGGCACTAATTCAGATGGGTAGAGTGGCGGCGAGAACTTGACTATTGCTGCCCCTTTTGATGCCCTTGTCCCATGGATGGGCTGTAAGTGGCAGCTTCCCATTATTTGTCATCTGTGGCAGGAATCTGATTCCTGTTGTAGGGTAACACATAAGCTGGATTCGCGTCACACTTTCCTCAGGTACAGTTCTATCTCTATACAACCATTTATAACCATTTCATCTCACTTCTGAGCTCAGAAAATAGAACCATTGAAAAGCAGCATTGTCTACCATAATATCCCTGGATGATGTGTGGGAGGAAAGAAGGAAAATAGGGCAGGGGTTTTTACTGAGTTGTGGAGGAAAATACAGAGGAACAAAGAGGAATGACATTAAGAGGATAAACAACATTAAGGATGTTTGAAAAGCCATAGTCACATTATTTTATATTTACCCAAAATTATATTATGTATTATATCTATTACAGCTATTCTATCTATTCTAGATAAAGATATTTAGTGAAGTTCTGTCCTTTGGGGTGGTAATTCCTCCCATCCAAAGAACCACAGACTATCCACATGCACACACGTATATATTCGCAACACTAAATGGACTCAGAAGGTTAGTCACATATGTATTAGTTCATTTATAAATGTGTGTATATGCAACAATAATAAATTTTTAAAAGAGGCCATGAATTTGAGGCATGGGAGGGGGTAGAGGGAGATGAGGGGAGTATAAGTTATGTAACTACAATACAAATAAATGAACATTTTAAAATACATCTAATTTTCAAATTCTTGAATTCAAATGTCACCTTATGGTTGTTTGTCTTTTTTGAGACAGTGTCTCATGTAGCCCAGGCTAGGCTTGATCATGGTACATAGTTGAAGCTGAGTTTGACTCCTTCTGCCTGTACTTCCAGAGAGCTGGAATTACAGGTGCACACCGCCACGCCTAGTATTCTACAGTGGTATGACGCATACTGTGGATTTCCGGTGTGTTCAGCAAACACTCTAACTAAGCTACATCCTCAGCCACTCAAATGCTATTTTAAGCTACCGAGTTTAATAATTTCCAAAGATTGGAGATGTGCTCTGCCATGAGCTTCCTCTATGACATCTCAAACATGCCATAGGCTAAATACTCTACGTCTTTTATCTCCTTTACCAATGGATAAATTAGTTCCAGGAGCATCATCTAGTGAAAGGAGTCTCAGGAACATAGATAACAAGGCTGTCAAAAAATGCCAGAACTCCTGTCTCTTACTGGGAGCAAATATAATATTATCACTACATAAACAAGACACCTCGTCTCCTCCCCCATTTCTTCCTTTGGATATCAAAGAATTTATCAGATATTGGATCTGCCATGTTTGCTATGTTGTAATGTCAAACTACAAGGCAATCCTAGAGAAATACATTTGTCAGTATTATTTGGTAGTAGAGTCAGAAAAACCCAGGACAACATTGGTTGTTCTTGTTGTCAAAGTAAGAGAATGGCAAAGGGAACCTTGCAATGTAATGTCATTCCTTCATCCGTCTAACAGGGAAAACTCTATATGGATGCTGCATTAGTATGTCTCTTATCTGCTTGATAAATCCACCTAAGTGAGCCTCCAAGAGAAAATAACTCTACTCAGTACTTAGGTTCCTGCAGCAGTCTCTTCAAAGATTGCTTTCAAGTTAATAGTAAACGTCGAAACTCTCCATCCATGATTAAAGAGGCTCATCGTTAGATGTATCACAAGGCATATGTTAGGTTCTTAAAAATCCCTGTTGAGTTGAAACACAATTTTTTTTGACACTTCTCTTTGGCCAGAAGAAAACCAAAGGAAGATGCTATAACCATTTGGTATAGCATCTGCCTAGAATATGCAAGAGTTTCCGTTCAATCACTAGTACTGGAAAACGTCATTTAAAAAAATAAGGAAATGGTATATAGTTTATGTGACTCTACATTGTCAAGAGCAATGATGCACTTGTTCTTGCCTTTTTATTTTTCACGGGGGTCACACCTCTTTACAAAGGGAGGGAAACAGTGGCAATGGGCAGGTATAGCATTTGTTTCAAACAAAATTTAGGTGTCTTAAAACATCATAGCAGCTACTTGTTTTTGAAAACTGAATAGGTACAAAGCAGTGGCCTAAGCACTTGATTGCATTTGGTCCTTAAGCTAACCTTACAAGGTAGAAATTAGCCATCTCTATGGGCAAAAAAAAAAATGTTGTTGCTTTTGTGTTTGTTGTTGCCTTGGGTCATCTAGCTAAGAGATGACTAGGCTGGTATTCCCAACTCAAACACGTCTGACATCTAAAGTGCCTATTGACTACACTGCAACCCTAGTACCTTAACTTCACACTTCATACCTTTATACTTCTGATGGAGCAGAGACTTTATTACTCTGGTAGGGGGAGATCTTAATAAGATCATTTCTACACAATCACATTAAAATGTTGGACAGAGAAATATTCAAAATGCCTTTGATATTTTCCCTCCCACAGTCCCTACTTTAAAGAGGAAACTGCTGTAGAGGAAGCTTTCTTCACTACCTCAGAAATTTTCCTCACAGTGAGTGATGGTAGCAATCTTCGAGCTATCCCATGGCACAGTTAATATCCTATGAGACGATCCAGGCTGCTGTGGTAATTCCACAGTGTGGCAGAGATGTAGTAAAATACAGACCTGAGCTGATTAAAGAGTAGTAGTATTGCTCTGACCATGTCTTCATATACTTGTTTATTCATTTATTTTTTCTTACCATGCTGTGGTTCAATCCTAAAGCTTTATCACTAAGCTGTATCTTAGTCCTCCCTACTTGCTTTTAATGAACAAATTCCACTTGGTATTGATGTCATATTCTGTTTGAAGGAATGTTAAGTGTTCTCTAAGATTTGTGAGGACACACAAAAGAAACCCTTGAAGATAGAATTTTAAAATGCTTCCTGGGTATGTATGATTAGAAATATGCTTGTTTACAAATATGCAATGAGATAGTTAAGTTTGCCTCAAATCACAAAAGCACAGTGGCATAGAATTAACCTCTTAAATCTGAGTTTTGAGACAATACTACTTGACTATTATGTTGATAAACAAGGTGTATTTATTTTTATTTTCTGTGCATAGTTGTTTTCCTACACGTATGTCTGTGTGCTATGTGTGTGCAGTGCCTAAGGAGGTCACGGAGGCATTGTATCTTCTGGCCCTGTACTTACAGATGCCTGTTAAGCCACTGTGTGAATGCTAGGAGCCAAACAGGTGTCCTCTGAAAGAGGTTTTGTCCCCACATTGTTTTCTTGCGTACTATTCCACTTTTATCATTCTGATTAGCCTTTCTCCAAAGTAAGAAAATTGGAAACGTTCTTTTACTTATCTCTTAATCTAAGTCTACCCCATCCTATGCCAGGTCTCAATTGATTCTTATCTCCTCTGAAGTTCAGAGTTTCTCTTGTAGCCACTTTCAATTTCTTCTTGAGGTTATAATAGTTTATATACCTTTTCTTAGTTCTTTTCTTGGACTATGATTGCCTGTCGGTAAAGTTCTTTGTACAGTGTCCCACACAAAGTAGGTGTTCAATACATTATTTATATGTTTATTTAGACAAGATCTCACTAGGCTAGTCTGAAACTTGTGATGATCCTACTGCCACAGCCTCCTGGGGCTTATAGGAGTGTACCCCAAAATGGTTTAAATGTTTTTGAGGGATTTTTTGTTTGTTTGTTTTCTTTGTTTGTTTTGCAATAAACAGGTCACCACCATCTCTCACCCGGATTTTTTTTTTTTTTTTTTGCAGCAACTTAACTAATGTTCTGCTTCCTGTATTATTTCCCTTCAACGGGTTCTTTCATTGTTATGTCCTTTTAAACCAGGTACTTTTATGATGCTGCTCTCATTGCCAAGGACCTTAAGTGCAGAGTAAGGCCGCATGCCTCTGCTTTTGCCTCTAAGCTCTTTGATAGCAGCCAGAGGCTTTCTCATTGATTTCCAAGCACTTGCCTGTGCTCTCACTACTCTGCAGAGCTAAACTCAACAGATCTCATCTATACCGGAAAGAATTAAGTAGTCTATGTTTTGTTGGTCCCTTTTAAAAGAGATGTGTGTGTGTCTGTGTGTCTCTGTGTGTGCGCGCGTGCCACAGATTGCAGGTGCCTGTGGAGACCAGAGGAAGGCATCAGATCCCCTGAATTTGGAGGTACAGGCAGTTGAGAACCATCTAATGTGGATGTTGAAAATGTGGGAAATCTTTTGAAGTATTTTTCCTTACTTTTTCCTCTAGGAGTTTCAAAGTTTCATATTAGGGTCTTTGATACATTTGAAGTTCATGTTTCTGTAGGGTGAAAGACAGAGACCTAGTTTGATTCATCTGTATGCAGAAAGCCAACTATTCCAGCACCATTTGATGAAAGCCCATTATCTGTACTACACATGTACAATTGAGTCACGTGCCTGAGTTGTTATGCACCTATCTCAGTGTACCATTTTGTCTCCCAAATGAGAATGCAGACTTTATATATTTTATTCTTTTTTACCTACCTAGCAAAGGATTGGCTTCAAACCTTTTGTTAGTTTATTTAACTAACTTTTTGTTCATTTATTTCCTGAGTATTGATCTGGTTTATTTGTTTGTTTGTTTGTTTGTTTCCTTCACCATCTGAAGCCACTTATATTAAGGTGCTATTTATATAACTGATATGTAAAAGACAAAAATATTGTTTTCATCCAATAGTTATTATGTGACTGCTATGTGTTTAAAACTAAAGTTGAATCTTTGATAAAGATATATATTGAATCTTTGATAAATATATATTTCTCATTATTTTAACAGAAGTAAAGGATTTTCATGCTCCTAACTGGTAGCCTGACAACTATTGTGCTTTCTTCCCCAACACACAGTGGTTTTTTTTTTTTTTTTTATACTTATGAATGAAAACTTTGGTAATGAAATCCCAGAAAGAAGCTCACTTGCATTTTATCAAATAATAACACATGAATCGTTTTTAAGAATAAAATTTCTTTTTAAAATTTACATCATCTTCCTTTCCTTCTACCATCTAATACTGCAACCTCTAATTCAAATATTTTTTTCCCTACCCACTTCTCAAGACATTTGTCCATATACACCTCCCTTTACTAGTTTGGCTTCATTGTTTTTGACAGAGGTGGGGTATGCAGATTTTTTTCCACCTTGATTCCCTTTCATGGAAAAGCATGCACATATGAGTCCTTTAGCTATTGAGTTCTAGTTTTTTTCTAATCACCATCTTGAGCTCCAGCTCCACCAATATCTCAGACTAAAGACCTAACCTAACTCTTAATCTTTTTAAAGTCCTGTTCTTGTGTTCTCTAAAACTTTACAGCTCCAAGCAAGAATCATCTTCCACTGTTCTTCCTTCCCCAGTCATGCAAATGAAATCAAGCACAGATTAAGACTTGCCAGCATCTTTGCTAACTACTCTTTGCACCTACCTTAACTGATTTGAGATGGTTTGACTGTGAGTTAAGGGCCTGTAGCAATTGCATGGCTCTGAGTTCAAGTCCTCAGGACCTCTTACTTGAGCTTAGACTCATGTCCTCATATATAAAGTTAACCAGTGCACTTCATCTTATATTTTGAGAGAGTTTTTTCTTCAATCTAAATCTGAATAGATTACTTTCAATAAAAAAGAAGAAAACTTCTAAGAGTTTTTTGCTGCTTATAAAATAGAACACACCTTTCTTCACCTAGAATTTGAGATACTCAGCAATATCATTTCTGTTAGTTTCTCCACCCTTTCTTACTGATACACTAAAGCTTCCATTAAATGTCAGTATTTGTGGGATTGACAAAACCATCCTTTGTCTATACTTGGATTCTCCTTCTCTCAGCAGCCACTGACCGCCCATAGCTCTTCATCTAGAGGTGTGGCCATGTAAAATCTCCCCCATCCAAGTAGACTTGTCAACTAGTGTTCTCATCATGCAGCTCATACATAGGTAACCATATTGTTGAGAATTGATAGGTGCAGCTTCCCCGTCATGTTTAGAAGACAGTATCATGTGCAGCAGACATTGTGGTCCTTTGGCTCTTACAATCTTTTGGCCCTTCTTTTGTGACATTCTCTTAGTTAGATGAAGAGCTACAGGCAAGCAATGGCTTTTGGAAGAGAGAATAAGTTTTCTCCAAGGATGAGCCTCCTGATATGTTATCCATTTCCAAGGGCTCAACTCTAAATACATGTGCATACAAGCCACGTTAAATGGACTCAGTAGATGAAATATATATATGTATGAAATATATATATGTGTATATATATATATATATGGAATAATGATAATTAAAGAAAAAGTCATTAATTTGAGAGGAAGTAAGGGGAAACATAGGAAGAGTTAGAGGAAAATGTGGAAATGATTTTATTCATATATGAAATTGTCAATAGATTAAAAAATTAAAAATCCTTCTGCCATATCAACCTCTTTTTAATAGCTGTTCATGAAATTATCAAAAGTTTAGGCACTGCTCAAATCTTGCTTCTGTCAGCCAGTCTTACGTGACTGAGTAGATTCATGTCTACATAGCACAGGTCTTTGCCAATAGTAATTCTCCAGTGAAGGTTTTCTGAATTACACTCATATAATAGTATATAAATTTTAGGAAATGCACTAACTGCAAACAGATTAAATAGAAAAGCTTGGCAAGCAGGTGCCACAACAGTGAGAGGTGCCTGTCCCACTTCTTCCTCCCTCCCCCCCTTCATTTTATGAGTATAATAAAATGTTCCCATAAATTTCTATTTATCAGTGTACACACCAGTATTACCCACCAGGCTGTTCAAAAATGGAGTATATATTCTTAAAAGTGAATGTATTACTCTGTATTTATGGCTATCTGTCCTCTTAAACTCAAATTTTTAATCCTTTTAAAGTTTCTGTTTCAATACTATGCTTATATTAAATGTGATATGAGATAGAATAAGCTACTTTTAGAAATCTGTTCTGAGTGTATCATTTACTGGCTTCTTGGAAGTTATGAAGGAATGCATCTACTTAAGTGTAAGGAATTAGCATAAGGTCAATTCATAACATAATGTTGTAAACATTAGGAAAATGTACCCTTTCCTAAAGATACTTAGTTTGTACTTGCCAAAGCTGTCATGATATATTGATTTTGTTAGAGCACTTGACTGCCAGGGCATCTAACAGACAACTGTTATATAACAACATAGTTATGATACCTAGGACATGAAAGGTATCACCTTAGACATGACACCTTGATACACATACAGTAGACACAATATTATAATGTGATAATGTATATATCTATCCTAGAAATGGTAGGAGTTGCCACCTCATTGAAGGGAAACGCTTTGTCCCCCTGGTTGGCCATGAGATGGCTGTTAGGGGTTCTGTTCTTGACATGCTTTACCTTGACTAAGCTATTTTCAAGCTCAGCCTGCCAATCTGACCACAGGCATCGGTGTAACTAATGAAGGCTTTTCTTTTATCAGTGTAAAGCTATTTCAATACAATTTGGACTAACAAGAGAACACAAATCTTAGCTGCTATTAGTCCTCATGAAAAAAAAAAAAAAACAGAAACAAACAAACAAAAATAAAACCCTGGACGTACCTCCAAATTCAAGTACAGGCTATAGGAAAAATTTGCACTAAGGTAATGGATGACTCAAGAGCTTTTCAGTTAAGGCAAAAAAAACATAACTAGATTAAATCCTGATTAAATATTAAGATTAATGAATATTTCCAAATTACCAAATGATAAATAGCTATTAGCTGAATGTTACTCCTTGTAACATTATATTATGAATATAAATATTAAATATATTTATATAAAAATAAATACAATTTATTTTGTGACTAGGCTCAGTGGTAAATTATTTACTTGCCTTGTGTTTCCTAGAGTCTACCCCAGTACAGTGAAAAAGAAAAGAAAAATCTCTTTAGTTTGGCTATCCTTGAGTATTTCAGTAAATTTGTATTTGGGGGCTTCAGGGGGTGTTTTCAAAACTAAATATGTTTAAAATTAAAAGCTAGTAATTCAAGACAGCATGGTCAATACAGGGCTGCTTCAGGTACATAAAGTACTTCTGTGGAAGTTTGAAAAATCTATAGCCTCTGAGAGAAATAGTAGCCTTGTGGACTAGGAAAGGGAAGAAACCTAAGGGAGAGATGTGGGGTAGTAAGCAAGAGAAGATAATGTCGGGGAAAGGCAATAGATCATATTATTTTTGTTCTATACAGAATCTGGAGATCTATGCATATGTGAATCAAATGACATGAAAGAAAAAGGAGGAGTTTATGTCGAGGGGAAAATAAGAGCAAGATTCAATGATATATGCATAAAATATTGTAATGACATTCCTTATTTTGCATACTAAGTTAGGAGAATAAAAATTTTTTATTAGACAGTCCTCCCTACCCACCCATCACCTATTGGTAAGGAATGTGAGCTACTAATTCTATTTTTCAGGACCAGATTTATTAAAACTTATCTGCATACCTAAACATTGAAAATGGTCACTAGCAACTATGATCCTATATATATAAATAATAGCATAGTAAATCATCATTTGTATGTTCCTATTTTTTAATGTGTGTGTTTGGAGTCTAATTTCTCTAGTAAAATACCTGAAGTGATATATGTATATGTATATGTATATGTATATGTATATGTATATGTATATGCTAATTTCTGCTATCTGGTGGTTACATATGCTATATAGCTATTGGAATCCAACCATCCCATAAATATATACAATTAGCATATGTCACTTAAAGATAAAAGATTAAAATCTGCTTCTTTGACACATCTGTTCTTGTGTTCTAAGGTAGCTCTGCTGCCATTTGTGGAAGGACAGGCACTGGCTGAGCTCCCAAGGCCTTACTCTTACAGAGTCCAAACTCTTGAATCCCTGGCTACAAGGGACTGATGTGCTTTACAGTAGGCTACACTAGAATATCAGAAGAATGCCAGCCACACCCATCTAAGACAACTAAGTACCACCATCTTGGCAGCAGTCTTTCGGTCCTTCATCTTAGGGTTGCTACGCTGGCTATAGGAAGGCACATTGCATCAAAATGAGGCATCAGTTTAATTTCCTCAAATATCAACTCAAAGAGACCACAAACTCCTTCAAATCATTCGCCAAGTTCCCCAAACACTGGAAACAGCAGAACAAAAGTCGTCTTAATTGAATCTGTAATTGATGACCTAGCATATATGAGTTAGGTCTCTTACAAAATGGCTTTGAGTTAGTTTTGTCCTGTTTTTATTTGTGTTGAATTGCCCTCTTTTATTGTACTTGATTTTGCAAGCTATTTCATATTCTTTCTGGATGTAGGCAGAGTGTAAATTCTGAATCAATAATAAACAGTACATTCAATTTATGTACAATTGGCTCTTTTATATGCTTCATGTACAGTTTATAGTACACTGGGGCCTCTTATAAAATCAATGTGTATTCTACACTTACGCCCATTTTATAGGACTTGGAACAACTTTTCTGCCTTAAATGTTTACAGAGGCTTACAGCTTTATACTGGCTTTTACAACGTATTTGTTGTTGTATCAATGGTTTACCTGGTGTGATGTCCTTGCTCAGGAATACAACTGCCAGTAATAATGCTCTTATAAGAAAAGCAGTACTATGAAAACCCACTTTATACAGAGAGAGCCTCTCAAAAATGGCAATATTGCCATGAGAGTATTATCTATCACAGAATACAGTAAACCAAATGTTAAACTCCAACTTGCTTCTTTATTTTCATTTTTTTCTCTCTTTCTTTGCTAAAGATCCAGTAATAAATTAGATGTGGAAATTCATGGTTATAGCAGCCTAAAATAAATAACTGGGAAGGCAATTCAGTTATAAACTCATTTTAATATATAAGAGAAGGAAAGAACTGTTATTTGTTTTATCTTAATATCAACTTTCCTTTATGATTTCATTAAAAATATGATTCTATTACTAAAATGATTTTTAAAAACTGATTTAAGTGATTCCCAAATCAGTCTAACACATTTTATGGGTCTGTAATATTGAACAAGGAGGTTTTACTGGAAAACTAAACATGATTTCTTATTCTCAGTATGTGAAACATTGTGATGTGGGGGGCTGGAGAGAGGGCTCAGAGATTTAGGCATATGATGCTCTCCCAGCAGATCAGAGTTCTCTTCCCAGCATCTGTGTCAAAGCAGCTCACAACCACCTGCAACTCTAGGCCTTCTGACGGCTTCCATGGACACCTGTAGTCATGTAGCTCTGTGTGTGTGTGTGTGTGTGTGTGTGTGTGTATACACACATTCAAATAAAAGTAAAAGAAATATTAAAATTTTAATGCGAAAGATATCATAGAGAATACAGACTTTAAAAAGTTGGAATGTGGTTCAAAGGTGGTCTGAAACAGTAAACATACAAAACCTCTCAGTTCTAGCTTCAATAGGTTAAAGTGTCATACAAGACATTTCCAGTGAGTCCATGAACTCACTTTCCACTTCAACAGTTACACTAATCAATAGCCCTGTGATGGTCAGACATCAACAAAATATATGTTTGTTAGCTACCTTTATGATTTCAGTAGGGTTTGCCTCATCAAATTCTATAATATTTCAGTGTATAGCTATAAGTCTATCAAAGTGGCCCTCTTAATAGCACAGGGTCTCATTTTTCTGTCACCATGACCTCGCCCTTAAATCAAGTATAACATCACTACTACAGATATTTTTGATGGTCACGGTTTAATTTAGTACCAATATTTCTCTCTATGTCAGGAAGGGGGAGCTATATTGTCCTCATAACTCAAACAAATTCATCATTTTATCCTCCTAAACCTTTTATATCAAAGTGAATTTGTTATCAGAAAAATCCTTCACACCTGAACTCAGTTCATTCCTCAAAACTAGACAGATAGTGAAACTTTGGAATCCAGAAGCCTTTGTTCTTTTATTTAGATTGAAAGAGTAATATTGCACTTGTATAAAAAAATATACAGTCAAAAATTTCAAGAATTATTTAGAGTTCTTAAATAGCCATGTAATAATCCTCTATCATATATTATATAATAGCTAAAGTGGTCTACACTGGATAAAAGAACCCCTGTGATGGTTTAAATGAAAGTAGTCCTCATAGGCACATAGAGAGTGGCACTATTAGGAGGTGTGGCCTTGTTGGAGGAGTGTGCCACTGGAGATGGGCTTTGAGGTTTCAGAATGTAGAACTCTAGGTACCTCTCCAGCACCATGTCTGCCTGCATGCCACCATGCTTCCTACTATGATGATAATGGACTAAACCTTGAGCATAAGTCAGCCCCAATTAAATGTTTTCCTTTACAAAAGTTGCCTTGGTCATGGTATCTTCACAGTACCATGGTATTGGCTAGCAGAACTTGGTACAGGGACTAGTATATTGCTGTGATATGTCTGACCTCGTTTCTTGGCAGAATGTGGACTTTGGATTAGGAAAGCAGTTGTATGCTTTAAGCAGGACTTAATGGGCCATACTAGTAGAAGCACTAAGACAATAGTGTTAAGGGTGATTTGAACTATGGGGGCCTGGCTCAAGAGGTTTCAAAGGAGAAGAATATTAGTAACTGGCCTAGAGACCATTCTTATCATATTTGGTGAGGAAGGTGTATACTTTCTGCCCTTGCCAAAAAAAGAAAAAAGAAAAAAAAAAAAAAGAAAAGAAAAATCTGCCTGAAGTTAAATTGAAGAGTTATGGATTAACAGCTTTGGCAAAGATTTCCAGACAGCCTAGTATTGACTGTGTTGCTTGGATATTACTGGCCACTCTTATGTAGATCTATAATAAAAAGGAGCAAGCTGAGAAAAAAAAAAGTAGTTTGAAGAGAAAAGGAGCAGCAGGAAATGTAGTGGAGTCATGTCCAGTGCTCAGAGAGATAAAAACATTTAAAGATAAACCTGAGGCTAAAAGGAATAGAGGGAGTGGTGACCTTGGGGTAAGACCCTACCAAGCTAAGTTTCCAAGTTGTGATAAAGGAATTAACAAAAGCTTAGGGAAAGGCATAGTAATGCACACTCGGAAGTCAGAGGCTGGCTGATCTGAGTTCGCAGCCAGCCTGTTCTATAGAGCATTTCCAGGACAACCAAGCTTAGGCAGTGAAGGAAACCATTGAAATCAGAAAGCTGGTGAAGATATATTTGAATGAGGGGGCTGTTCCAACCCCAGCAAGCAGCGAGCTTGGTAGCTTTGGCTATGTGCTTCTGGTTTTACAGTTAAGGATAGAAGAAAGGGGCTATGCAATGTTCCCTCCCTCAACTAAGGAAGGCTGCTGAGACAAGACATGTGTCAGGGGTATTCCTTCATGGAGGCCTAGAGAGGCCATTGTGTGAAGCTGTGAAGGTGAAGCCTGGATTGCCTTGGAGACTCCAAGATGTTGGAGTTTGCCAGAGCTCTGGGATATGTGCAGAGGAAAGCTGCTAACAGGGAGTGGAATCATTCAAAAGAAAGAAATGTGTTGCAGTCAACATAGCTGAAAGGAGTTGGAAGTCTGAAGAGAGCTTTGACATCACACATGGAGATAAAGCACTTGGAATTTGCCCAGTGGTTTTTAGTCTTGCTTTGGTCTAGTATTTCCTCACTTTTGCTCCTTTTCCTCCATTTTGGAATGATAATGTATATCCTGTGCCATTGTATGTTGAAAGTATATGATCTGCCTTTTACTTTGATTTTACTGAGGGTTACAAGTAAGAGATTTGCACGAGTCCAGAAGAGATTTGGTGGTTTTTTTGGTTTTGGTTTTGGTTTTTTTTTTTTTGGTTTTTCGAGACAGGGTTTCTCTGTGTTAGCCCTGGTTGTCCTGGAACTCACTCTTAGACCAGGCTAGCCTTGAACTCAGAAATCCACCTGGCTCTTGCTTCCCAATGTGCTGGGATTAAAGGCGTGGCGTCACCACCGCCAGCTGAGATTTGGGGTTTTTAAATAGGGTTGAGACTGTGATAGACTATGGGGACTTTTGAAGTTGGGACTGAATGCATTTTGCATTATAATATTGCTATGAATTATGGGGTACAGGGAGTGGCCTGTGGTAGTTTGCATAAAAGTGGTCCCCATAGGCTTAAAGGGAGTGTCACTATTAGGACTAGAAGGAAATTCAAGAAATTCTTAAAAGAATGAGTGACTATTGGGAAGGGAAAGTAAAGCCATTTTGGGAGCTCTGCAAAAAGGGCTCACTGGTAAGAGCTGATAAGAACCCCATGTAATTGATGTGCTTTTATTTCCACGTGAGGCTAAAGTAAACCTGTACCCCAAAAAGATCCTAGAGATCTTATCATCAGTTAAGTATATTAAAACAAAAGAGACCATACACCTCAAGATCGCCATTTTTCTTAGTTCTACAGTCAGGCAGAATAACTTGTTTTCCGCTAAAAGGAAGACAAGGACAAAAGGAAGAACAATAACCAAATAGGAGGGAAATTGCCTGTCACAGTAAGTACTAACTGAAGTTTGTGAGAAGGGTACTAACATGATAATATTTTTTGAAAATAAAAGGCCCTGTCCTGGCTAGTCTTCGTGGGTCCTATTTGTAATTTTAGAACTTGGGAGCAGAGGCAGGAAGATCACCATTGCCCTAAGTTTAAGACTATTCAAAGCATAGAGTGAGAGCCTGTGTCAAAAACATAATAACAAAAAGAAATCTCTTTCCTGCTTATGCTTAGATTAGATGTTTTAATAAAATTATATTACATTATTCTCTATACTTCAAGGAATATATTTAGTGATGTCAATAAATGATAAAAAATATGTTAAATGTAGATCATAAATGCAAATGATACTTATCAGTGGAGAATTAACACTAAAGTTCCTTATAAAATAGTACTCATAGGCAACTGTTAGAGTCAGGGTTTAGAAAGTGAAGACCTCCAACTTAAGGCTATTGAAGACAGAACATGGGGTTAAAGGAATCCCTCCCTGGGTTTCAGGGCTTACTATTTCAAGGTTTGTTCACCAGGTAGTTTTTATTTCCTGCCTCAAGCTTCAAAATCCTAGAAGAGAAGAGGCAGAGACATTATCTGCAGGAAAAGGTAAGTAAGAACCCAAGCTTTGAATTTGTTGCTATTGTTACTATCAGGGGCTCACTGTGTAGTCCTGGCTGGCCTGAAACTTCCTATATAGCCCAGACTGCCCTCAGATTTGCAGCAATCCTGTTGGTTTTGCCTCCCAAGAGCTGGGATTACAGGTGTATATCACCATGCCCAGCTCATGTTGGAAATGTACTTAGTTGAGTCTGATGGCAGTACTCTATGAATGCTAGTGCATTCAGTTCTCGGGTATTCTGTGAAGCTCTAGGTATTGATTAGGACTCTCTGTCCCTGGTCCTGTTCTTGGGGGAAATGAGGTAAAAAATCCTTGTCCTTAGGGACCAATAATCTCTTTTATAGGGTCATTAAAGCAAAGCTGAAATAGTAAATGTTATAATGCTTTGGAAGATGGAAATTATTAGGTGCTACAGACAAGGCTGAAGAATAGTTTCATCTTAATAATGCATTACAGTTGCCCTTTAAATTTCCAATTCAACCTTGGTTGGATCTTATATAGTTTATTAATTCTGAATTGTCAGTTACATGCTGGATGAATTGGATCTATTTGTTTACAATTGTTGATAATATCATCACTTGTAGGGTAGACTTTCTTTCCCAGTCAGTGGTACCTAACTGAACATGAAATACTGTGCATTACAGACAAAGCTATCAGTCGTCTTTTTCTGAAATTAGTATACCTTCCTGTATTATATTGATTTACTTTTTATTGTGTGAAAAAGTGTGCTGAGAGAATTAGCTATTAACACAGTAAACACATCAGCAAATCATGTGATAAAATAATCACTACCTAAAGTTTGTTTTCGCATCTAGGTATCTCATTTACCAGCTTCCTTACAGTCTCAGTTTTAGTTTGCATAGAGTGACAAGTGGCTCAACAGAGTTGCAGCAACTTTAGAGTTTTCTTTTGTGAACTTACAGGGGAAGACGTGGGGTTGGTTCAGCTCTTTTTCTTCAAGGAAAAAAATTTAAAGCGGAGACAAACAGGTGAAATCTGGATCCCAAAGTGTAATAAGTAAATACGAAATGAAACTGCCATTTAATACAGAAGCAATCATAACAATTGTTCTTTACAAGTTATACACTCGTATCACTTTAAACAGCAAATACTTACCTACAGTTGCATTTCAATCACATGCACATCAGTCATATCGAACAGAAGATCAACTAGATAAACTTTAAGCTAAAATTAATGTGTCTCCTGAAAATGATTAGGAACAATTAACACAATTGTAATTTTAAAGAAGTCTCACATTCCTTGAAGTCTTACTGTGTAGCTAGATTACAAGAATAATTCAGTGGGGGAAAACAGAAAAATGCATTGAGATATTAATAATTATTATTTCTCAATGATGGAGTGCTAGAAGAATTTCATTTAATTTTACAAGCTTTCTTGTTTCTCACATTCTCAGAAACTCATACAACTTTCCTTATTATGCTGGGTTTTAAGATGAGTATGGTGAGACAATTGCTCACTCATAGTGAATACCCTGTAAAGGCAAAAGGTATCTGTGGCTACCCTTTATCACTTTCGATAAATGTAAATCTCATCCATGTGATCTTTTCAACCAGTAAAAAATCTTTACCTTTTAGCACAATGCTTAGCACATATAGCACACAAAGCAAATACCCAATTTATTGTTTTTAAGAAAAATGAACTTAAATTTTTTTCATCTTATAAATAGCATGTTTTTGAATTCATAAAAATCAAGTCCTACAGGACATTGAAACCAGAACATTATGAGAAGGTTGCTCAAAAACGGGGGTATGTCAGTCCCCATGAGGAGCCTGCTAATAGTCACTGCTGCTTGGTAGAGGTATGTGTCCTACTGGGAGTTGCTAGTAAGAATATCATTGCCTTAAATTCTAGTTTGAACTCTTGATTCTCTATGGTATTAGATGAAATAACGATGCAACCATTAGCCAAGTAATTTTGGAGTGATTAGGAAAGAAATTATATGGGTTGTTTTTTTCTAGTATGTTTACTTTACTAGTAATTGTTTGGTTTAGACAGGATCTGCCTTCCTCATTCAGCTTCCCCGGATGATGCTGTATGTAGCTAAAATTATCTGGAGGAGGGGGATACCAGGCTGCGATTTAAAATGTACTGCCCTTCCAGCCTCTGATGCTAAATTTGAGGTTCAGTGACACGGTTCAAAAAAAAGTTTACTACCTTTTCTTTTCTATTTCTTAGTCTATTGAGGGGCTGAGAGGAAAGAATACATTCTATTTTCAGATGTCAGCCCTGAAAAAAGACCTTTCACTTTTTCCTTGGTTTTGAAAACAAAAATCTCTTTAGGGCAAGAAAGTTCAATGATGCTATTGAGATTATGGCCAATTTGTCTTGGGTTGAAAGAATTTATCTTTTTCTTTAAAAATATGTTCCCTCATGAGTGTGGAGAAAAATAGGGTACATTGATTTTAGCAAAGCTCTCAGTATCTCCTCATGATAAAAGATTTTTTCTTTCTCTCTCTCTCTCTCTCCTCTCTCTCTCTCCTCTCTCTCTCTCTCTCTTCTCTCTCTTCTCTCTCTCTCTCTCATCTCTTTCTTCTATGAGAAGTTTCCTTTTACTTTCATGATGCTAAGGAAGTGCCTTCTTAGACTTGGAGGGTTCTTTTTTGAACAATAGACCTCTACAAAAGAAGAGAAACTATTTTCCAGCTATGTTACAGCCAAGGGGTTAATATTTAGAATATATGACAAACTTCAAAAAATTAAATGCCAGAATAGTCCCTGGCAATCAACAAATAGGCTAATGAACTGAACAGACAGTTCTTGAAAGAAAAACTGAAAATGGTAAATATTTTTTTTTTAAAAAATGGACAACATCTTTAGTCATCAGGGAGATGCAAATTAAAACTGTGTTGAGATTCCATCTCACCCAAGTCAGAAAGTCAATGTTTAAGAAAATAAATGACAACAAAGGATGATAAAGATGTAGAAAAGGATTATTCATTGTTGGTGGGAGTATATAAACTGTTCCATCTACTATGGAAAAATTTGTGGGAGGCCTCATAAAAATGGGATTGCCAAGTAATCTAGCCATACCACTCCTGAGTGTATACTCAAAAGGCTATATCATACTACAGAGACACTTGTAAATTTATGTTGTATTGCTGCTATTTCACAACAGTAAAGACATCAAATCAACCTAGATATCCATTGTCGGATGATGAATAATAAAAATATGGGAAAAATATGGTATGTATACACAATGGAATTCTGAATATTCAGCACTAAAGAAAATAACATTTAAAGAAAATGGATGGATTTCGAAGTGATTAAGTGGTGTAAGGCTTTGTGTGTGGTGTGTGTGGTGTGTGTGTGTGTGTGTTCTTAGAGCTGGAAAGATGGCATCATATCAGGTAGTTCACAACCATCTGTAATTCTAGCTCCAGGGGATCTGTTGTCCTCTTCTGGCCTTTGTAAGCAGCTATAAGCACACATGTGCGCACGTGCACATATGCACGCATGCATGTGCGCGCGCGTGCACACACACATTTTTAAAAACTAAATTTTTTTTAAAAAAGAGAGACTAGGCACCTGTTCTTTGTTCACCTGAAAGCAGTTGTTATTTCTTTCATTTCTCTTTTCCTTTCCCCGGAAATTAAATCTTTATAAGATCAGAGAACCTTTATTTTAATAAGTAACAAAAAGATAAAGTGAAAATACATGAAGCTAGGTCCACATATGCAATTCCAACGTGCTGGAGACAAAGGCAGGAGGTTGCATGTATTTAAGGCTAGCCTGGTATACAAAACAAGTTTCAAGCCGTATAGGCAGGGCTACAACATGAGATTCTGGAATGAGAGAAGAAAATGTATATATGAGGAGACAGTACATTCCATTGATAGAGGATTTTAAGAGCATTTGCCCTTTGAAATATGTGTGTGTGTGTGTGTTGTGTGTGTGTGTGTTTGTGTCTGTGTGCACACACACGCACATTGGGAATAGGAGTAAATAAAGAGGTTTTGTGTGTACAGTTAAAGAGATTTCCTTTTGAAAAAACCCCTTCTTAAATAGTTTTGCAATTTCTTTATGTGTTTGTAGGGGATAGTATCCATTATCTTGTGGCTGAAGGATGATATTTTACTTTTTCTTGTTTTTTTAAAATACAGATGTAATTCACATATCTTGGGATTCATCATTTTAATGTGCAAAGTGTTGTGGGTGAGAGTGTGTTCAGAAGGTTGTACAACCACCAGCATTAAGTAACTGTAAAACTTTTAGCCCTCCTAAAGGAAGTCTTGTACACCTTAACCTCTCTTCTTCCTTCCTCCTGATAATCAGTCCTTCCTCGTTGTCTCTCTGGACTTGATTATCTTTAAGGGATCTTGTTGGGGACAACCCAGCCAGAGGTGGCTAGTGCTTTCCTTCTCTCCTCCATAATTTGTGTGAGAGAACAGGCGTGGATTTATGGAATGGGGACAAAATGAGTAAGTTCTATGATCTTTTAAAGAGTAGAAATGCTGTTTAAGATTCTTTCTCCTTCATTTCATTTCTTAACTTTTCTTTGAGGGACAGTTGCTTTGTGGGCCCCGACAGTGGCTAAGAGGCACTTCCTTTTAGACTTTCTTTTGATAATTTTTAGATTGGGAATAAATTTTATTAACTTCAATGGTTGTATCTCTATTTTCTTTGGGGGAGTTGATCGTTTTGTTCCTACCCTTAGCAGAATTGTTTTATTTATTTCCTTTTCAACCCACAAATGTCTCTGTGACTAATGGTTTCAAGGTCTTCCGCTTTCGCTCTTTTCTTGTCAGGGTCCTGCTCTATACTGGACCCCTCTGGGAGCACCAGGTGCTTTGGAAATACGTCAGCACTGATGAACTGTCCTTAGATAAATGGGGGTCCTATGTGTTACACAAAGCAATATATTAGTATTCCAGAACCTCTGCAACATAGAAAGGAATCAATAGATCCTATTAGCCATCACGCTTTGCCTACTGCCTTCTTCAGAGTAGCCAGCAAATTTCCAATGCAAACAAGAACATTCCAGAAATTATAAAGTATCATACTAGCAGAAATGATTTTGCAAATCTTCTTACAATACTCTTTGGCCTTCATAGATTTTTCCCTCTTCTTGGAAGTCATTGTGGGTAAAGGCACTGCTCCTCATTTTGGACTACAGACCTGCAGAAGCCTCAGCTGGAGATTTTTATAAATACATAAGAATTGTACATTCAAAAAGAAAACCAAATGCCTCATTATTTTTTTGGGCGGGAACATCCTGCAGCAAATACTCAGGAGCTCTCAGAATATGCCAACTAAATTAGATGCATTATACCATTAAAGCCTGACAAAAAGGTTAAAACCTAAGGGGAAAGAAAGTAATTTCATCCTGACCTTCAACAGGTTAAATATCTGAGTCTGTACTCCTAAAGCTGTTTGCAGTCATTGCAGATATTTCTGTGCACTTAAGAAAAAAGTACTGCCCCTGAAACCAATGTCACCATTAGTCTGCTGCTGTTAGGATAAGGAGACTTTAGCTATTTAAAAATCGCTAATAATATTTCTCTTTATATTTTCAATGCCAATTCTGAGTATTATTAAATTGCCCCTCTCTCTCTCTCTCTGTCTCTGTCTCTCTCTGTCTCTGTCTCTCTGTCTCTGTCTCTCTGCCTCTCTGCCTCTCTGTCTGTCTCTGTTTCTGTCTCTCTCTCTATATATATATCTATATATATCTATATATATCTATATATATCTATATATATCTATATATCTATATATATCTATATCTATCTATCTATCTATCTATCTATGTATTATATATATATATAATATATATATATATACAGATTATAGATATCATGGTATGTATCAGGCTATTTAAATAAGCATTTCCTTCTCACTTTGAAACTGATGAGAATGTATTTTCATTTATTCTCAGTAGCAATCTCTGTGTTGCTGGAAATGGAGTTAATAGGTTCCAAGCTTCAGCAAGTGCTTATTGAACAAAAGCAAGGAGTAATGCACTGAGAAGGCTAGTCCCTACTTTTGAGAAACTCACAAATAGGTGAGCTAATAAAATAATCAAGTAAGACTTACCACATATTATACATGATAAATGTTTGCTATTTTGGCAGTGCCAAACTTATTTTATTATTTTATTTTCAGGAAATAATAAAAATTATTTTCATAATGAATGTTTATTCAAATAAATATGTATGTAAATTCACATGATGGTAAAATTTGGAAAAGTCTTGTGCTTTTTAAAAAAAAAACAAAACAAAAAATGTGTCCAAAACATCAGCTCTTTGGGCAAAAACTGTACTTTTATAGCATTGGGGCAGTGGTAATTACTATGTCGTCATTATTAACAGGATACACAAACTCCTCTTTCCACAAATCAAAGTCACAAATGTATATTTCCCCCACACTTTCCTCAGTCACTTATACAGTGTGATTAATAACTTTATAACTGCTCAAAATCCATTAAATAAAACTACAGACTGTCTCTCTTCAGGCACAACTGATGGAAGAGAAACAAATGTGATCTGCTTCATAGAAGTCCCACCCCCTCCATCCCCCCAAGAGAGTCATAGTGCTGTTAAAGAACCAATTCACACGTCCTTACTTACATTTACTGCCACCAGGTGGGAGACCAAAGCTCATTTCCTGGGAATCAGAACAGTTTAGAAGGGGAGGACCAGATAGATTTACTCCACCACGTCGTGCTACATTTATTTAGACGGGGATTGGTGTTTTGTTTGTAAGCAGTTTTTGATCTGAGCTGTAATAGTCTGAATTACTGAAGCTCCAAAGAGAACGAGTACAGTAGAATTTATCTTATGTATCTATCTGTTCTAGTCTAGTCTAGTTCTATGTATCAGTATCTTGTATCTATGTTCATTAATCTACATCTTATCTTCTATCTATCATCTATCATCTATCTATATCTATGATTGCAATAGCAATACCACTGTGAAACTTGCAGTCATATGAGCATTTGCTTTGCCTTCTTTGAATTTAGTAGTCTCATGCTATTCAAAGATTCTTTTGAACTGAGCTTTTTATTGAGGTTGTGTGTGTGGTGATGTGTGCTGTGTGTCTTATGTGATGTGTGTGGTGTATGATGTTGTATGATGTTGTTTAGTGTGTGTTGTATGTGTATGTACAGGTGTGTGTGTGTGTTTGTGTATGTGTGTATTTCTGTGTGTGGTTTATGTGTGTTTGTATGTGATGTGTGTATTTGTGTGAGTGGTGTATGTATGTGTATATTGTGTATGATGTGTGTGTGGTGTTATTGATATGGGTTCTAGTATGTGTATATTTCTGTGTTTGTGGTGTGTGTGTATGTATTTGTGTGTGACTGTATTTTGATTGTGTAATGTGTGATGTCTGTGTGCTGTGTTTATGTGTATTACTGTGTGTGGTGTCTGTATGTGTGTACGATGTGTGTGGACTGTGTGTATTTCTGTGTGAGGGTGTATTTCTGTGTGTGTTGTGTGTATGTGTGTGTGGTCTTTGTGCATATGATGTGTGTATGGATTATTTGTGTGTGGTATGTATGTATCATGGTGTGTATGTGAGAATGGATTGTGTGGTGAGTATATGTGTGTGTGTGATGTGTGTGTTCAGTTTATTTATGTGTGTTACTGTGTGTGGTGTGTGTATGTGTGTGATGTTTGGGTTGTATGTGTGTGTTTGTGTGTATGTGTGTGTGGACTGTGTGTCTGTATTTATGTGTGTGAGGACGTATGTATGTTCTGTGTGTGTTGTGTGTATGTGTGTGTGGTCTTTGTGATGTGATGTCTGTATGGTGTATTTCTGTGTGCAGTCTGTGTGTGTATATGTGGTGTGTATGTGAGAATAGGATGTGTGTGGTGAGTATATGTGTGGTGTGTAGTGTTGTGTTTATGTATGTGTCTATGTGTGTGTGATGTGTGTGTGACTGTGTGTCTGTATTTGTGTGTGAAGGATGTATGTATTTTTTGTGTGTTGTGTGTATATGTGTGTGGTCTTTGTGCATGTGATGTGTGTATGGTGTATTTTGTGTGTGTGGCATGTGTGTGTTGTGGTGTGATGTGTGAATAGGGTGTGTGCGGTGAGTATATGAGTATGTGGTGTGTATTTCTGTGTCTGGTGTGTGTATGTGTGGTGTAGTGTGTGTATGTATTTGTATGTGACATGTATTTCTGATTGTGTAGTTATGTGTGATGTGTGTGTTGTGTTTATGTATGTGTGTTACTGTGTGTGTATGTGTGTGGTGTGATGTACATATGTGGTGTTTGGGTGCATGTGTGTGTTGTGTGTATGTGATGTGTGTGGACCATGTGTCTGTATTTGTGCGTGAAGGATGTATGTATTTCTTTGTGTGTTGTGTGTATATGTGTGTGGTCTTTGTGCATGTGATGTGTGTATGGTGTATTTCTGTGTGTGGCATGTGTGTGTGTGGTGTGATGTGTGAATAGGGTGTGTGCGGTGAGTATATGAGTATGTGGTGTGTATTTCTGTGTCTGGTGTGTGTATGTGTGTGTAGTGTGTGTATGTATTTGTATGTGACATGTATTTCTGATTGTGTAGTTATGTGTGATGTGTGTGTTGTGTTTATGTATGTGTGTTACTGTGTGTGTATGTGTGTGGTGTGATGTACATATGTGGTGTTTGGGTGCATGTGTGTGTTGTGTGTATGTGATGTGTGTGGACCATGTGTCTGTATTTGTGTGAGAAGGCTGTATGTATTTCTCTCTGTGTTGTATGTATATGTGTGTGTCTTTGTGCATGTGATGTGTGTATGGTGTATTTCTGTGTGTGACATGTGTGTGTGGTGTTTATGTGTGAATAGTGTATGGTAAGTATATGTGTGTGTGGTGTGTGTGTAGTGTGTGTATATGTATTTGTGTGTGATGTATATTTCTGATTGTATAATTGCGTGTGATGTGTGTGTTGTGTTTATTGTGTGGTGTTTGTATGTGTGCATAATGTTTGTGTGTAAGTGTGTGCTTGTGTGTGATGTGTGTGGACTGTATGTATTTGTGTGTGAAGGGTGTATGTATTTCTCTGTGTGTTGTGTGTGTGATGTGTGTATGGTGTATTTCTGTGTGTGGTATATGTGTGTGGTGTGTGTGTATTTCTGTGTGTGTGGTGTGTATATTGTGTGTCTGTGTGTATGTGTGTGCTTGTGTGTATTTGTGTATGATGTGTGTTTCTGTGTGTATTTCTGTGTGCGTGTGTATATGTGAGTTGTGTGTGTATGTGTGTGTGTGATGTGTGTATGGACTGTTTTTCTGTGTATATTTGTGTGTGATGTTTGCATACTTCTGTATGTGTGGTATGTGTATGTTTGTGTGGTACATATGTATTTCTGTGTGGTATGTGTGTGATGTGTTATATGGTGTGTTTTGTGTGTGTGTGTGTGATATGTGTATGAATGTATTTGTGTGTGATTTTGTGTATTTCTGTATGATGGTGTGTGTGTGGTATGTGTATGGACTGTGTATCTGTGTGTATTTTTTGGTGATGTGTATATATTTCTGTATGTGTAGTGTGGGTTATGTGTGTGTGTGTATGGTGTGTATTTCTGTGTGGTGTGTGTGTGTGATATGTGTGCTGGGTGTGTAGGTCTGTGTGTGATGTGTGTATGGTATGTATATTTCTCTGTGTGTGGTGTATGTATGTTGTGTGTAGTATGTGTGATTGTGTGTATGTATGTTTGTATGTATATGTGTATATGTTTAATGTGTGTGTCTGTGTATGTGGTGTGTGTGATATGTGTGCTGTGTGTGTAGGAGTGTGTGTGATGTGTGTATGGTATGTATATTTCTGTATGTGTGGTGTGTGTATGTGTGTGTAGTGTGTGTTTGTGTGTACATTTCTGTGTATATATGTGCTGTGTGTGTGATGTGTGTATAGTGTGTATATTTCTGTGTGTGTGTGTGTGGTGTATGTGTGAGTAGTGGTGTTTTGTGTGTTTTTCTGTGTATGTATGTATGTATGTGTATATGATATATATTTGTGTGTATGTGTGTAGATATGTGTATTTATGTGTGGTATATTGTATTTCTGTGTGTGGTATGTGTGTTTCTGTGTGTGGTGTATATATGTGTGTATGTAGTGTGTGTATGGGCTGTTTGTGTATATTTGTGTGTGATGTGTGCATATTTCTGTATGTGTGGTATGTGTGTGTGGTGTGCTTTTGTCAGTGTGGGGTGTGAGTGAGATGTGTGTATTTCTATGTATATGGTGTGTGTATATGTGTGTATATATATTGTGTATATGTGTTTTGTGTGTGTTTCTATATATATGTTTCTATGTATGTGTATATGATATATATTTGTGTGTGTATGTGTGTATGATATGTGTAATGTGTGTGTTTGTGTGTATTTATGTGTGGTGTATTGTATTTCTGTGTGTGTGGTATGTGTGTTTCTGTGTGTGTGGTGTATGTATGTGTGTGTGGTGTGTGGTATGGGCTGTTTGTGTATATTTGTGTATGATGTGTGTATATTTCTGTATGTGTGGTGTGTGTGTGTGTGGTATGTGTTTCTGTCTATGTGGGGTGTGTGTGAGATGTGTGTATTTCTATGTGTATGGTGTGTGTATGAATATATTGCGTGTATGTGTGTGTATCTGTGTGTGACATATGGGTATTTACGTGTGTGTGTGGTGTACTGTGTGTGTGTGTATTTTTGTGTGGTGTGTATGTAAATTTTCTGTATATGTGGTGTGTGTATTTGTGTGTGTGTGGTGGTGCATATGTGTGTTGTGATTTGTGTATGGTGTATATATTGCTCTGCATGTGGTATGTGTATGTGTGTGTAGTGTTTGTGTGTGTATATGACATGTTGATATGTGTGTCTGTGTGTATTTTTGTGTGATGTGTGTATACTTCTGTATGTGTGGTGTGTATATGTGAGTGTATGATGTGTGTGTATGTGTGTGTTATATTTCTGTGTGTATTGTGTGTGTGTAATGTTTGTGAGTATGTGTGTGTGGCATGTGTCATGTGCTGCCTGTGTCTTTTTGATGTGTATACTGTATGTATGTGTGTGTGTGTGTGTATGATTGTGTGGTGTGTATGATGATGGCATGTGTGTATTGGTATGTGTGTATGTGTGTTGTGTGTTAGTGATGTAGTATGGTATGGTGATTGTGTAGTAGTGATTCTTTTGGTATGTGTATTGCATGGTCTGTGCATAAACATTGTCTGTGTATTGTGTTTGAGTTATTCTGTGGGTTGTTGTGATATGTGTGTAGAGATGTTGTAGAATGTATGTAATCCGTGTGGGTGTGATGTGTGTGTAGTGTTTATGTGTGTTTGTGATTTCTGTGTCTATGTGTGTAGGGTATGTTTGAATGTGTTTGTGTGTATTTATGTGTGACATTGTGTATTTTGGTGTGTGGTGTGTGTATTTGGTGTGGTTGTATATGTGTGTGTGAGATGTATGTATTGTGTGTATATTTCTGTGTATGTAGAGTAGTGTGTGTTTGTATGTGTGTGCATGTGTGTATGATATGTGTGATGTGTTTTGTGTGTATGTATTTTCTGTGATGTATGTGTATTTCTGTGTATGTGGTATAGGTGTGTGGTGTGTATATGTGTGTGTAATGTTGTGGTGTGTATATTGTATGTATGTGTAGTATGTTTATGTGTGTGGTGTGTGTGTATGTGTGGTGTGTTTGTATGTGTGTGTGTGTGTTGTGTGTGTGTGTGTATGTGTGTATGTATTTGGTGTGTGTGCTTGTGTGTATGTATTGTGTATGTGATATGTGTTGGTGTGTGTATATGTGTATGTATTTGGTGTGTGTGCTTGTGTGTATGCATTTGTGTGTGTGTGATTGTGTGTGTGGACTGTGTTTCTGTGTATTTGTGTGTATATTTCTGTGTGTGGTGTGTGTATGTGTGTGTGTATGTATGTGTGGTATGTGTGTATTTCTGTGTGGTGTGTGTTATGTGTATATGTGTGGTGTGTGTATGTGTGTGAGGATGTATGTATTGTGTGCATATTTCTGTGTATGTATGATAGTGTGTGTTTGTATGTGTGTGCATGTGTGTATGTGTGATGTGTGTGTTTGTGTGTATGTATTTGTCTGTGATGTATGTGTATTTCTGTGTATGTGGTATAGGTTGTGTGTGGTGTGTTATTGTGTTGTGTATGTGTTGTGGTGTGTTATGTGGTATGTATGTGTGTATGTTTTGATAGTGTGTGGTGTGTGTGTATGTTTTGGTGTGTGTTTGTTGTATATGTGTGGTGTGTGTTGAGGGGTGTGTGTTGTTGTGTGTTGTATGTGTATGTGGTTTGGTGTTTTGTTGCTTGTGTGTATGCATTTGTGTGTGATGTGTGTGTGGTGTGTGTATATGTGTATGTGTTTGGTGCGTGTGTGTCTTGTGTGTATGCGTTTTGTATGTGTGTTGATGTGTGTGTGTGTGGCATGTGTGTGTGGACGTGTGTTTGTTGTGTGTTTTTTTCCAAGCTTTCCTCAAGGAGGCAGTGTTTGAGAATACTCTTACCCCAGCTAATATGGCAACCTATTTGTATTGAAGGTTAATATACAGGTCAGCTGCTTGTAAAGGCTACCTGCTTGGAAAGACTGCAGAAGAAACTGGCTGTATTGCTGTAGATCAGCTGTTGCCAACTGCACCAGAGGGCAACTGAAAGATAGCAGAGAAGAATTGAATTCCTTAACAATGTGAATGTTTACCTAGATCTTTTGTATCCTTGGAATCTCCAGGAGCCTTCATTAGTTTATCTACAGGTCCTTCCTGATGGATACTTAGGGTTCCTAACTGTACAGATAAGTGAATCAACAAATGCCTGCCTCTTCTGAAGGCAAACTCAACCCCCTGGGTCTCTGTCTCTATGAATGCTGTCTCATGCCAGTGAGCCATGCAGCCAGTATATGTGAACAGGCACCATATAAAGGAAACTAACCTGATTACCTGTGCCTTGATTCCCCCTATCTGGCAATCTGGTAAAATATGTTTTCACAGCTAAGAAGGAATGATTTTCACTGAAGGTTGGGAAAAAATGGTCCTAGCCCCCCAGACTGCCTTCCTGAGGCCAAAGGGAGAATGCTTCGGAAGGCCATTCAGGTAATTAAGGAGCCACCCCCCCCACACACCCCGGTATTCAGCCTAGTACTCTCTCTTTTTTCACTTAAGATGGCCACAGGTCAGGTGATTCTTGCTCATCTCCCACTCACCAGCTCAGCGCAGATCCTTCCAGAAAGAACAGCTAGCGTCAGGGTTAAGGTAATCTCCCTGTGTAGCTAGCTGCCCGCCGCCCCCCTTTTCTCGAAATCTCAGTAAGAAAGAATATCTGCAGGAAGGGGAAAGATCCATCCCCGAGATTTTTATTTTTTTTTCCCTTGTCCAAGTCACTATCATCTTAATTTATTTATTTAAATACATCCCCACCCCTTTGTCTTTTTTCAAACTTTCACTGTAGACTTTATCATTGCAGATATTTGGCTATTTCATGATGCCAGTTTTACCCCAAAGCCCTGAATTCTGCATTCTACAAGTGTGCAGTCAAACAGCAGCAGGATTCTCACGATGTGTCCCTGCCAAGCAGCTGGATAGGCTGCCCTTATTGGCATGTCGCATTATCTGCTTGTGCCTCTACCTGTGTGTTTTTCTTTGGGGAAAGCTAAAGTGAGGCATACGTTTAAGTCTTGTGATTTTCACCGTTTTAGACTATGGAGACCAGAGACAGGGAGAAAATCAGGCACACTGGAGGTAAACATTGAAAACCTCCCTTGCTCCTCTGGTATGGACTGGTGCCAGAGGCCCCTTCATTCATTTCCCCCAGATAAGTGCAAGGAATTGCTGTAGACCAGTAGAGATGAAAGTTGTGGTTCACATGTTCTGCTCCCAAAACCCAACTCGTGGTTTTTTTTGTTTTTTTTTTTCACATTTGCTAAACCAGGACTGCAGTACTATTCCAACTGGTCCTCGATCGGGATGACAGTTGCCCGCTTGTGACGCCGCGCGTCACTGTATCACTGTGCTTGCACCTACCTGCTGGGAAATCCTGCAGACAGACAGGATGGTGGCTCCAACGCAGGCTCTCCCCCTCCTCCCAGCGAACCTTGCCCTTCCCCTGCAGTGCGCGTGGGCGCCGCCCTTCCCCTCACCTCTGCCTGGAGTACCAGTGCCCAGCAGTGGACAGGCACCTCCCTGGAATGTCTTCAGCTGCATCTCAGCTGATGTGCCCCCTCCTCCTCAGTGGCAGGGAGGGGGCCAAGCAGGCAGAGGCTCCGCAGTTTGGGCCTCTGCGGCAATGACTGTGGCAGAGGTGTGTCCCATCGCCCTCCCCCTCAGTATCTTCCACTCCAGTACCTCGAGCCAGCCCCAAATACTTCAGGTAGCTTGCGTTCCCCAGGGTTGCCTTTCAAGGCTTTTTTAAGATACAGGTGCCCACTGCCCTGTCACTTCCTCCTATGGGGGAAACTGCTCCGACTCCCACTTCTGCTATCACCTCTTTTCCTAACCCCAAGCAGCCTACTCTCTTTTCCCACATGTTGCTTCCCGCCTCTCAACCACTTCCCGCTTCCTCGCCACTTCCCCGCTTCCCCCGGCTCTCGCATTCCCACATCTTTCTAGCCAGTGAATGGTAGCCAAACGGATTCAAGGGATACCCGGAGTCTAGCAAACTCCATAATCATCCGACCTAGCCTTGACGCCCCCCCCCCACCCGGGGCTTTTTTTTTTTTTTCTTACCTTTATTCTGGACCATGTCGTTGGCGGTTTGGGCGACGGCAATGGCAAGAGCACTGGAGACGTCCTTCCACTTTGCTCTCCAGGAACTACCTGCAACAGATGTAGTGCTGGACTCATCTTTAGACAGGACTCTGGAGTTGGCTCTAGCCACAACTCTGGGGCCCTCTCCGTGGCAGGTTCTGGGGCTGGTTCTAGGGCCAGCCCTGAGTCAAGATCTGGGGTTGGCTCTCTAGTCGGTTCTGAGGCCAACTCTACGGTTGGATCTGGGGCAGGTTCTGGGTCCGGCTCTGGGACAAGTTCTGGGGCCGGCTCCGGGGCCGGCTCTGAGTCTGGTTCGGGGTCCGGCTCTGGGGCCGGCTCTGAGTCTGGTTCTGGGTCCGGCTCTGGGGCCGGCGCTGAGTCTGGTTCGGGGTCCGGCTCTGGGGCCGGCGCTGAGTCTGGTTCTGGGGCCGGCTCTGGGGCCGGCGCTGAGTCTGGTTCGGGGTCCGGCTCCGGGGCCGGCTCTGAGTCTGGTTCGGGGTCCGGCTCCGGGGCCGGCGCTGAGTCTGGTTCGGGGTCCGGCTCTGGGGCCGGCGCTGAGTCTGGTTCGGGGTCCGGCTCCGGGGCCGGCGCTGAGTCTGGTTCGGGGTCCGGCTCTGGGGCCGGCGCTGAGTCTGGTTCTGGGGCCGGCTCTGGGGCCGGCGCTGAGTCTGGTTCGGGGTCCGGCTCCGGGGCCGGCTCTGAGTCTGGTTCGGGGTCCGGCTCCGGGGCCGGCGCTGAGTCTGGTTCGGGGTCCGGCTCTGGGGCCGGCGCTGAGTCTGGTTCGGGGTCCGGCTCCGGGGCCGGTGCTGAGTCTGGTTCGGGGTCCGGCTCCGGGGCCGGTGCTGAGTCTGGTTCGGGGTCCGGCTCCAGGGCCGGCTCTGGGGTTGATTTTGCGTCTGTTTCTGTGGCTGGTTCTGGAGTCGCTTCTGGACAGGGTCCCAGAGCAGGCTCTGGTACTGGTTCTGGAGAAGGCTCGGGGAATGGTGGGGGAGCAGGAGGCGGTGGGGCTGGAGGCGGTGGGGCCGGCGGCGGTGGGGCCGGAGGAGGTGGGGCCGGCGGCGGAGCGGGAGGCGGCGGCGCGGCTCTGGGGACTCAGCAGGCTGCTCTCCATCCTGAGGCTGGGCAGTGCCCTGGGCCACCGAATCTAAAACCGTCCATTGCAGCACACCGTCTGAGGTCCAGGCAGCCGGGGTCCCTAAGCTTGGAGGGCTAAAGAGCCCTTGGGCGGTCCACCCACTCCTATCTGACATCCCTTTGCAGGGTGCCAAACTTTGCACCCGCTTCGCTCCATGGCTAGCGCAGCTCTGAGGTCTAACCCAGGGGCGCACAGCGTCTCGCAGAGCTGGGACACGCCCCTTGGTGAGCGCACACCTCTTCGTAAGCAGCTACGGGTTTGATGGGCGGGAAAGAGTAAGGCTTGAGAACGCGACTGGGCAGAGCGCTTGATGACCTCTTAGCGACGTGCGCAGGAAAGGAGGGGGGAGGCAAAAAAAAAAAAAAAAAAAGAGGAGGGGGAATTGAGTGGCTTGTGGGGAGGACTTGGAGCCCAGCCGGGGTTAACCCTTTAGTGTCAAGAATGGTGGCGGGGTGGGGGGGGGGGGGGGAGAGAGAGAGAGAGAGAAAAGAGAGAGAGAGAGAGAGAGAGAGAGAGAGAGAGAGAAGACACAACAGAGACAGAAAGAAGTTGAGGGTCTTTGCAATCCATCCACATTCTACGGAGCTGCTGCTGGTCTTAAGCTTCTATAAGGTAGCTGCCCTCTTACCTCAGCAGCAGGTGGATCTAGCCTGGGACCAACCTCTTGCCCTATTCCCAAGTCAGGATGAACAAGTAATCCCTTTTATTTAACTCAGGAAAAGAAATTAACCTGCAGAGATTGGAAACGAGAGATGGGAATGAAGGTGGGGGTGGGGAGACTCTCCTCCGAGTTTCGGGGGTTTTGTTTGTTTTGGTTTGTTTGTTTGTTTGTTTGTTTGATTTCTGCGCTTTTCTAAATCAGGGCAGTTGAGGTGGTTGCTATTCGGTACCGGGTTTGCGGTGCTTTGGGAAGGGAGTGCGATGAGGGAGAACTGGAGCCCTGGCTTTCTGCAGCCTGCAGATGTAGCCCTGAGCGCCAGACAGCAAGGCGAGAGAGTGCCCTGGCAGTGGTGGTGGCTAGGCTGCGAGCTCAGCAACGGAGGCTATGCTGATCTCCGCAGCTATCTGGCATCTGAGTACCCAGGCTTTGCCATAGGAGACACTGTCTTTTAGCGGGACTTCTTGAGCATCTGCGGAGTTTTAATCTAACGTGTGAGTGTGTGTGTGTGTGTGTGTGTGTGTACCTTTGCAAACGATCATATTCTGGATGAGGAAAAAATCATTTCAAAAACCCCACACCTCTTTTTTTTTAAAGCTCCTGAAGCCTCTGACATTAGTGATGGAAAATTGTGTTGCAAAAAGGACAGGTCGCTGCAGCAGCACTCTTCCCACCAACGACATTAGGAGACTTCAGAAGCTCTGTCCTTGTTAGCCATAGACATATACCTACATATAAACCATCATCTTAGACCTAGACATTAGACGCCAATGTACTGCCATATAGAATTAAAATTTGAGAAGTCTTCCCATCAAGGCATGGCTGGGTGGGGGAGGAATACCTATAAACCTAATTCGAAATACGACAAGTGAATTTATCTCCCACACAGAGAATACTGCAGTTTGGATGGCAACCCTCCATCTGCAGCCCCTCCTCCATCAATCGTCTTCTAGAGTACAACATCCACTGGTCCCTATTCCTTTGTGAACTGATACTCGCCAATAATTTTCTAGAATCTGCAGTATTTTTTCTGTTCTTAACACCATCTTAACAATGAATACCACTGAAAACAGACTCATATATGCCTTCTCGCCCCACACATACACTGCAAAACCAGGAATCTATAATGCAGTCAGCATTTCTCAGACACTTGCAGCAGCATCTTTACTTAAACCTACCATTCTGTACACATGTCACACTGCTTGACAGCTGCTAAGCCCAGCATAGGGACCATTTCTAGCCTCTAGGATGGGAGCAAACCAGGGAGCTGAGCCCCTCAACTCTCTTATTGGCAGGTCCCTTGCCAGTAATCCCACCTTATGTGCCCACCTACTTCCTCCTCTCAGGGATTTTTCTCCTCTGTCAAGTCTCACACTCAAACAAGCTGCATTAACCTTGTGTGTTCAAAAGGGAAAACCACAAGTGTCACATCTAACCAGTTGGTAAGCCCAGGCTTGGAGCTCATGTCTCAGGCTTTTATACCCTGGTGAAAACAAAATAAAACAAAAAGCAAACACCATGCTTAGAATGAACTGGTGTTTAATGTTTAATGTTCCTTTTGCAAAGCTTCAACGTGGAGTCCGAAAGACTGAAGGCTGTGAAGTCACTGAATAAGATGGCCTCTCAGGTTTAGAGGCAGATGGTTTTGTCAGCAAGCCGACAGCACTAGGAGACAACTTGGAATTATCATGAACTCTTGGTTATAATTCTGTCCTGCTCAGTCACGACAGGTCTCAGATTTACAGTGGGATCTCTTGCTGCAAGATCATTTGGGTGTTGTTTGTGTACAGTTCGGGCTCCAGGAGGGTCGATTACTGGGCATATATACTGACAGAACTGTACGATGATTAGCTTTGAGTCTTTTAAACTGATGTCTCAGTACTCCAAAATATGTCTGTCACAGATCGAGAGCAAAGGCAGATTTTGTCTGTTTTGATCTTTCTTCTTCGACCAGTTTTGAATATGATGTCTTCTATATGACGTTTTTTTGGTAGCAGGGAATCAGATGATTAGTGGCTGATCTGGGGGGTAATTTGCTGCAACTGGTATACTTCCTCTCCTCCGTAACCAGTTTTATTAAAAAGCAAAACCAGTAAAAGCTTTGCTTAGAAGAGATGCTAGGTGTATCTTCCTCAAATTCTAATCCAGTGATGAAGCCAGAGTAAGATTTACGAAGTGTTTGCTAAGCAACTCATGCACTGCAGGTTCCTAGGTAGGGTATCTTTTTCTGCAGTGCTTTTCAGCAGAATTCGGTACTCTAGCTAACACACTTAAACTAGCCGTTTAAGAAGAGGCTGGAGAACCATTCACAATATTAGAGCTCTTCCTCTTTCCCATTTCATTTTCATTATTGAATGTGAGTGATAATACAGTGCTAGAGGGCCCCTAGTATTAAAGCAATAGTTGTAAATTTCGTAAGTCCACCTTTTTACAGAATAGCTGAATGAAATCAGTGTGTTGTCTGAGTCTTAGCAGCTGCCTACCTTCCCCACTGTTGCCAGCTTGGCACTATTCAAAGCCCAAATAGAATCTTTTATGAATAATCTTCTAAAAGATAAAGAGACGGGGTGATGAACAGCATCATCCTTCCAGAAAAATCATAAGCATCTGGGGGCTAGTGAAAAAAGCTCAATGAAAAAAGGTAGACGATTCTGACAATTTAGGTTGGATTAAAATGCAAACCTTTCATCCTTCAGTCAGTTTGGTCTCCTAGGGTTTAAGAGATACAGGGTTGTAGATTTTAAAAGGTGTGTTCTTATAATGCATTTTGACTTCTAAACTACATCTAAATATGTTATGTCTCTTGAGCCTCATAACTATTGTCTGAAAAAGGAAGTTTGGACTTCCATTGCACATGCCTACCCCTTGACTTTTATAGACAAGAAAATACAAGTCCAGTGAGATTAAATGCCACGTTTTAGGACACAGAGATAATTGGTGGCAGGACAGATATTTAGAATTTGTGCTACTTAACTTGCAGCTTAGAATCACTAGAGCCCAGAGCTTATCTGAGGACTGTAAGACAATGGCAATGTCTCACTTTGCTCACTTTGCTACAGACAGTATTTACATAGCCATTGTTCTAATGCCATTTTTACCTTAGTGTTCTAAGCAAGTTTGTGCTCTCTCTCTCTCTCACACACACACACACACAACACAGAGAGAGAGAGAGAGAGAGAGAGAGAGAGAGGTTAATGACCCGTAATAAAGCTCACTATAAGAATTCCCCATTTACAGAAATCGTATTTAATACGTATGTAATAGGATAAACACCCACAGTGTGTCCATTTTATTCGTTCTATTTTTATGTTTTCCTGAAACGAACCATCCCATAGTTAAGATGCATTTACTGCCAGTCTGAAGGGTATATAGCCCAATTAGGAGCCATGGGAAAAGAAAAGAGGAGGCAGAAACCTGGGACACATTCCTTCCCAGAAGAATCATAAGAACCTGGGGACTAGTGAGATAGCACAATTGAGTACAAGCATCTGCTTCCAAACCTGACAATTTGAGTTCAGGCCCCAGGATCCACATGGTAGAAGGTGAGAATCAAGTCCTACATTTGGAGGCTGGCCTCCACACGTGTGCCATAATACATGTGTGCATGCACACCAAACCTGTATTATGTCCTTATGCTTATAATTTAATATCTCTCTGCCTCAAATTTCACCACCTGAAAATGGAGCAAGGGATACTCACAAGGTAGCTCTGTGGATTCTGGCACAAAAATCTCAGTGCTGTTGTGTGTGAAGTAGGGATGACATACTAAAAAAGAAGCATATCTGGAAGTAGGTCTATTAGTTAACAAAGTCAGCAAAGGGGAAGTACAGAATATTTTTGGCCAAGGAGAAAAGAAAGAATTGGAACCCATGGTAAGAGTGAGCTGGGCTGTCTCAGGACAGGGAACCACACCAAGAACTGGGGAGAGAGTTAGGGAAAGTAATAGAAGTAGGGTGTTCAGCTTACATTGTTTTTGTTTTAAAGCCAACTGAGAGTCAATAGGTGTTGATTTAGTGTAGGGATGATATGGTGAAACCACTCCATGAGAAAAATTATTCTTGACAATGCATTTTATTCTGGAAGCATCTACTAACCTACTTTGGTTCCTTGAAGTTATATCTAGTGCATTTAGAGTCATTTGTAAAATCACAACTGTTCATTTTTGTTGCTGCAACCTGTAGTTTTGGGTCTGTATTGCCAAGGCTGATGCTCTATCTGCTGGCACAGTCAGCTTAACCACCTACATATACATTTGGATTCAATCCACAATAAGCCACTCATGGATACAATATGCTAATGGAACTTCTTTTTAATTATTTCTTTTTATTTTACCTGTATCATGTTTGTCTGCATGTAGGTCTATGCATACCTGGAGCCCACAGACGCCAGGAAAAGGCACCAGATCCCCTGGAACTGGACTTTCAGAAGGTTGTAAACTACCATGTGGGTGCTGAGAATTGAACACAGGTCTTTTGCAAGAGCATCAATCAAGTGCATCAAGGGCGCCTAACCACTGAGTCATCTCTCCAGACCTGCTAATGGAATTTCTAATATGAAATTCTAACTAATGATGAGTAATCAGAGGATGAGAGAAAAGGACTTTGTAGACAGAAGCAGTGAGGTGGTTGTGCATCTGAGGACAGTTTGAAGGAAGGTAAGAACAAATAGGTCTTTGTAGCATTTTTGACATACTATGGCTTAGAGATGGCAGAAAGAAAACAATGACAGGTGTTAGTTTTGTAACTCAATATTACTTGTGTAACAAGCATAAGACAAGAAAAGAAGGAGATAAGAGATGGGGGAACAAGGGAGGGAAGGGGACTGTGTGGGGACCATGCCTATAATTACAGCATCCCAGAAGCTAAAGCCAAAAGAATTGTGAGTTCACAGCTATCTTGGGGCTATGCAGAGAGCTCATCAGGTCTCAGAAGATGGCCAAAACACCCAGATAATTGGAGTTAAATTGTTGCTGGTTCCATCTGTGAATAATCACCAGTAAAAGATAGGTGAAAAAATTAAAACACCTGTTAAGCACACAAAAACAAATGGAATCATTACTAAGGGGATAATAGCCATAACCTGTTGGTAGCATGGAAATCTAGAGAGTTCAGTTTCAAACTTTTTACCAAGTAGTACGATGCCTCATATAGTTTAGCTATGGTTTTGTACCTCCTATAAAGCAGACAAGAGATTAGTAGCAATTTTAGGAATATATCCTTTGAGTTGAATTAAGTGGCCATTGTGAAATGTCCCATCTAGTAATCATTTTTAAGATAAAAGAACTAGCTCTGACATGGTGAATGTACTGTTGCAAATTATTACAATCATCCTCTTGAGGAGGAGATAACTGGAAATTCAGAAATCCTTGAAGTGGGTGAGAGTCCAAAGACCTAACAGCTGTCATAATTGATATCTCTAGCATAGTGTTGGACCCATATAAGGAATGAATCTTCATTTTAGATATAGGAAGACAGAAAAAAAGGCTGACCATAATCAAAGACGCCTGTTAAAAAGAAACAACGTTACTTAACATTTAGATTGTGTTTGGTATTATAAGTAATTTAGATTTAAATGTATATTGATATAGTGATGTAGACTTAGATTTTTTATTATCATATATTACTTGCACAAAATAATGGGTTTCACTATGACACTTCATACATGTAAATAATGTATTTTAAGTATCTTTAATTCTGTTATCATATCCCATCCCACTACCAGGCACTGTTCTTCCTCTATCTCCAAGCCTACTTTCTTTGATGAGGGGTGAAAGCTACACTTTATCTATATCGCCTATGTCTATTTCACATATATCTATATTTGCATATAGGCATATGTATGCTTAAGTATTAAGAATGCAATTAGGAAACATATTGGTTTAGGAAAGTGGCAGTAGTAGGATTTACTGTAGGTTCCACATCCTCACCAGCCACAGGTCATGGGCTAGGTTTACAGGACCATGCATGAATTCCCTCCTTTTGAGAGAACCTAAGTCCAATTGACAGCCATTAGTTACCCCTAAGATATGAGTGCCATTGGAGATAGTGTGCTTGGCTGAGTCAGAAATTATTGCACCTATGTACAATAAAACCTAACTATACATACTTTATATTTTTCTAAATTGCCCAAGAGCAATGTAGAACCATTGCCCTAAACTTACAGTCAACAAAATCTTGTGCAAATTTATGTATAGTGTTTTAATATGATAGAAATTTTCATTTTTCAATAAAACTACATGTTGATTAAAGCAGAACTTTCAGTCCTTCTTTGTATGATGAATAAGTATAAATAAACCATTCAAAGCCATTATAAATCTTGGGTACTAATGCTACTTTCTAATTGAGGAACTAAGGAAAATTTCAAGTTATTTTGTCACTCTTCTCGATCATAGACCAAGTGAAACTTGCACATCTTGTATTTACTGCTATAAAAACATTGCAAGTAATTCTATGACTAATCAAATAATCATTTCTGTTGTAGCAAGGTAAAATAAGAAGTCATCAATCCATCTGGCTAGTCCTGGGACTTAGATGGCACAATGAAGATAGGTGTATAACATAGTAGAAATACCAAAAGATTGCATTAGGATCTTGCTCTGGGATCCCCATGGGGACAATGGTCAAATCAACATTTAATCCAACGAAGTAATGATCTTTGCTCAAAAAAATGTAGATGAGTTCCTCAGTATAAAAGACAGTTTATTTCCGAGGAGAGAATATCCTCCCCAGCAGTGGAAGGGGACAGTGACCACTCTCAGAAACCACTGAGAGCACTGTTCCCCTACCGTTCTTACAAACATCTCTTTTTGACATCAAACCAAGGAAAGAAAGTTAGAAAGAAGCAAGGAACAGGTAGGGGAAGAAATTTAATACAAATAGATGCTCAGAGGCTAAATTGTGAAGAAGGTGGCTTTCTTCTCCTTCTTCTAGTAAGCCACTCTCTTTCTAGCTGCTGACTGGTCCTGTATGTCTCCTTGTTCACTGAGACTTAAATCAAAGTGCACACTTTCTTGGCTCTATGGTAAGAAGAAATCTTGATGAAACTCTTCACACAATTGAAGTGATTTACAAGTACAAAATGCCACTTAATTCAACTGCCTTAGATGAAATTAATGCATTAAAATAGCCAGTTCCAGGCCAGAAAGATGACTCAGTGTGTAAAACTGCTTGTCACTCAAGCCTGATAACCTGAGTTTAGTCCCACGAACCTATATGAAAAAGCCAAATGTGGTGGTAAACATCTGTGACGTCAGAACTCCCAAAGTGAATGACCTGCAGAAACAGGATATTGAGCAGAAGATTGGGAAGGAAAAAGAGAGATTCTATTTTAACAAGGTGGAAGGAGAGAACTGACATATGTATATGTATGTGTATGTGTATATATTCATGAAAACATCACACAGACACACATGTACACACGTGCACATATACATACACGCACAGTCAGTTGTAGGACTTTGTCACCAATCACATTTTGGTTCTAAGTCTACTACCTCTGGATAGTTGTTGGGGAAAAAGTGATGATCTCAACTCTGAGCTTAGGAGTGAGGGCACTCCTGGGAGGCCAGGTCTCTCCTGTCAAGATTTGTGTGCAGAGGGCTGTGGGACAGCCTTAGGTCCGGAGTGCAGATGGAGACTAGAAGTCTGCCTCTGGTTGTAACCTTTGGGATTACTGCAATTCTTAGCAGTGCCTATTCTCATCAGCCACATTCCACAAGTTACAACTAAACCAAGGGGCTGACCCTTTCAGCTTCAGGAAACTGTACAATAACAAGGCCCCTTTGTAACTGGGTCTCAAGACATTAACAGCTTTGGGACAAAGATGATACTGCCTGACTCTAGAGTTCATTGAGATTTCCTCATTTGTTCATTTCAAAGTAAATACTAAATTTCAATGGCATGGTAGATACTTGTCTGAATGCTGGAGATTCACCAATAATCAGGGCACACCAGCATCCTTGCTCAAATAACATCTAAGTATGGGGCTGGGGAGATACAGACATTAGTCAAGGAAGTACAGATGCAGAAACTGCATTGGAAAAAAGTAAATGGGATGTAAATAACAAGCAACAACCAAGGAAACCTGAAGCAGGATCACAAGACAGAAAGTTTATAAAAGGCTTCTCTGGTCAATTTATCTATTCATTTGCTTAATCCTATACACATTAAAAATAGTTTGAAACTAACTTTATCAATACTAATATCAGTAACAAAGCTGCCAGATAAAGTTGAAAGTTGGTTTTCTACTAACTTGATAAACTTTCAGCCTTTTGGCAAAGTTTTAGAATAATAAAATGAACATTCATGTATTTTTAAAAATTATTCACCAAACATTGTTTATTTTGCTTAATATGTAGTTCCTCTCTCAGTTTCCTCCCCCCTCCCTCCCTCCCTCCCTCCCTCCCTTCTTCCCTCCTCCCTCTCTCCCTCTCCTCACCCCTTTGTTTGAAAGTTAGTTGCAGAGATGTTGATTTTACTCCTAGTTTTTCAGTATGTATCTCATAAGGAAAACAGACATTCTCTTCCATAATGTATGTAATGATCAAATTCAAGGAAACTAACAAACAGTAAATTTATAATAGTTATCATACAATTCACACTATCTTTTCCATTTTTCCAACCTATGATCTCTATACAGGTTCTTTATAAAAAGAGGATGAAATTAGAGATAGTATTTAGTTTTTTGTCTCTCTATTCTCCTTTAATCTAGAATAGATTCTAGCATTTGTTTTATCTTCAGTTCATCAGTATCGTTGAAATACACAGACCAATTGACTCAGAGAGTGGACTTGAGTTCAGATTTGATTGAAATTGTTTGCAATTATCCATCTATGGTGTGTTTTTTTTTTTCTCCTGTAGAAGCTACTTTCTGATGAGTCCTGAAAATGGAGTCCACGATAAAATGAGCTAGAGAAAATGACTCCAGGCAGAGGGAATAGCAAGTAATAAAGGCCCTCAGATGGGAACAAACTTGTTTGTGTGCATGTGTGGGGGAAAGCTGGCCAGAATGGCTAAAGCCTGAAGATCAAGGGTAAGAGTGGTATGAGGTGAAGTCAGATCATCAGACAAGATTCAGATTGCAATGAACCACATAAATTTGAGAAATTGCGCAATGCGAGCCACCAAACAATTTAAGCAATTTGATGGTATGATATAAAGTTTCAACTAAAAGTAATCTGTAGTTTTTCAGAACTTTGCTATAAAACTTTCAATAGCTTGTGATATAAGCAAGTTAGTTGTCACCTCTATAAGAACCCTCTCCTCATTGTCTATTCTCCAGAAGAAACTGTTTAGAACAAATTTGTTAATTAAATAATATGTTTATAAGTCTGATTCATAAGTTTGCAGATTGTTTCTTTATGAAAAGAGATTCGTTCAATATTACCTTCAGCCCCCACACAGGAGGAAAGATCTCATTGTACCACTGTTCACATTGTACCACAAGTATCTCAAATTTGCATTAAATCACTATTTAGAGTGCGTATTATTGTGACTATGCAAGTTCTGTAGTTGAGTTTATTAGCACACTATGATTACTTTTGTTTTCTTGCATATGTGCTTGATTTTTCATGGAGCTGATAAATTATTTATTTATTTACTTTTATACACATAATAGTAGCTCATCTACAAGCCATTCCTCAATTGACTAAATATTTACCAAATATATATGAAGATGCACAGATGATTATATCTATTTTATCTTCTTGGAGACATCCTTTGAGATTGTTCTAATTATTCTCTAAATCCATAGAACTCTTTCATCTCCGATATCCCTCGTAATTTATAAAGGTATTTCACCATGATTTCCTAGATATTATTAGAGAAGTTTGGAAAGTTTTGAGATGTCTGAAGCCATTCTACTTGCTGATCTTTTATAATGTTTTTCTCTAGACCCTATTACTTTTTTGGTTTGCTGTTAATATACAACACCCCATCAATACCTCTTTGTCCACACTTAGTGCCTCCTATTTTGGTGGACACTCTCTGGATCCTTTCAGTTTTAAAACTGGTGGCCAATTTTGGAAATTTTTATTGAATTACTTAAGTTTTTTTCTCCAATTTTTTCCATTGTTTTTTTCAGGCTTTATATAATTCTTAGGTGGAACTTCTCTCACCGATACTGTAATTTGCTGACTGTATTTTTTGATGCAGGGTTTTGTTCTATAGTCCACATGGTCTTGAAGTCACAACTCTTCTCCTTTAAGTCTTCCAAGTGCTAGGATGACTGGTGTATGCCACCATGCCGTGCCTACTTTTCTCTCTTTTTTTTCTTCCTATTTATTAGTCTGCCTGCTTGCTCTACTTCTGGAAAATTTTCTCAGCTTTATCTTCCAACTCTTCTGCAGTACTGAAGTATAACTCTGAAACTACCCAAAGTGCAGAGTCCAGTGCTTAAGGGTATGATACCTAGCAGGTTTTCTTCACTTCAGATGCCAGCCACAAGGTTCCAAGCATCCATAAGATATTCACCCTTTTGATCAACTGGGTACACACTTGGGGATTTCAGCATCCCTCAGGCTTGAAATTTCTCTAGAATAACTTATATAACTCAGGTGAGAATTAGGTGTATTGTAGCAATTTTATTATAGAAGAGTTCTATAAAACCACTGCAATCACGACTAACAAAATGAAAAAGACTAGTAGGATGAATCTGTTACCAGAAAATCTATTGTGAAGTTTCTACACTTTCCCCCACAACATATGAAATATATCATCCTTTTGGGACATTGATGTTCACCAACTAGAAGACTTACCCAAAACTAGAGTTTTTAATGGGGTTTGCTTACATAGGCTTGGTTGATTGATTCATTGATTGAACTCTGTCTCAAATCCTAATCTATCTTTACTTGAGGGCCATTTTTTAAGTGATATCATGTAATCAAAGCTTTAACCTTTTTAATCATGTTATTTGTTATTGTGGAGACTAAGTTTTCTTCCTGAAGTAATAATCTAGGAGCTCACCATGAGTCACCTCTTTGAAAAAAGTTCAAACATCTTTCTAGAGGTTTAACATGAAGAGCAAAGACTTGTCTATTCATTGAAGAAATGTCAAATGTCTGGAAACTGTTACGGGAATCCAAGACAAAACCCATAATTATTTTTATTATACAACAAATTATAATAGGATTTTAGGGAATTTGGAATTTTAAAAGAATTTTGCTTTCTGAGTTTCTTCTTCCTCTTCTTCTGCTCAGATTCTCCATCTATTTCAATATAGGTGTTAGGATGGAATCTAAAATTGCATTTTGAATGGGGAACATTTTGTTTTGAGATTATTTCCGGTCGGTTCCAGAATTTATTTTACCTTGGCTATAATAGACTGAGGTCTTGACATTTTGTTGCCTGTTGACTGGGCCAGTTACTATTCCTTAAGGCTTTGGTGTTCTTTGACATGTAGGCTTTTCCAGCATAACCTCTAATTTCATATATCCATAAAATAAGACCCTGGCTTATTCTGTCAAGGCAGACCATATATGATGTTACCTTAGTTACATTTGTCTTCTCTGCTATCTTAGAAATAAGATGTATGATTCACCTACAATTAAAAGACACTTGTTTATGAAGATCCTTTCTTTTTTTTCCACTGTATGCCTTTTGGCTTCTTTAGGGGGAGAGGGGAGGGGAGGAGGAGAAAAGGGGGACAGGATCAGGTTTGGAGGGAGACAGGAGACAGGCCAGAGGGCCTGGGGAATGAATGGAACTATGAGCTGTTGGGGGTGGGAGATAGGGGGAACATCTCGAAATTCCCAGAAGCCTGGGATAGGGGAGCTCCTAGGGACTCAATGGGGTGACCTTAAACAAAATACCAACAGTGGGAAGATGAAAACCTGAAGAAACCCCCTTTCAAAGCCCAGACAAGGATCCCCAGTGGAGGATGGGGGAAACAAAAGCCATCTCCAAAAGTTTTGAACCAAATGCTCCGTCTAATGAAATCAGGGACAAAAATGGAGCAAAGACTGAAGGAATGGCTGACCGTGCCCACCCCAACTTGGGTTGCCATCCCATGAGTGGGTACCAATCCCTGACACTATTACTGATGCTATGTTGTCCCGTAGATAGGAGTTTTGCATGGCGTCCTCTGAGAGGCTCTACCACAGCGCCCTGAGACCGATGCAGATACTTCCACCCAACCATTGGACTGGGGTTGGAGACCCCTATGGAAGAGTTAGGGGAAGGATTGAGGAGCTGAAGGGAATGGCAACCCCATAGGAAGAACAACAGTATCAATTAACTGGACCCTTCGATACTCTCAGAGACTGAGCCACCAACACAAGATTACACGGGCTGGTCTGAGGCTGCTGGCACATGTTTAACAGGGACTGCCTTTTTGGTCTCTGGGAGAGGATATGCCCAATCCTGGAGAGATTAACGCTCAAGGGTAGTGGGATACCCGGAGGGGGCAACAACTCTCAGAAGTGAAGGGGAGGGGACATGCGGGGAAAGAACCTGTGAGGGGGAGAATTGGGAGAGGGGCAACATTTTGAGATGTTAATAATAAAAACAAGTAATAATATCTTGTTTATGTGGGTTTTTTTTTTCTGTTCTGAGACAGAGCCATGTTTATTGCCTATATTGGCTTTGCACACATGAATCCGTTATCTCAGCTTTCCAGTATTGGGATTGGAGATACGTATCACCACATCCTACTAAAACCAGCACCTTTTGATTTTTTCCTAGAGTTTATCACATTCCTAAAAGAGAATTTCCCAATACTCTTAGAGTTGACAACTCTCTAAAAAAGCTTAATTTTCATTTATATATGCATATATTATATATGTTATATTACATACATATATATAAATATGCATATTAATGCACAGAGGGGGAAGAGAGAGAGAGAGAAGAGAAATGTAGTCTATGGACTAACTATTTTACTCACTCTAGAGCAGTGGTTTCAACGTTCCAATGCTTTCGACTCTTTTAACAATTCCTTATGTTGTGGTGACCCTCAAACACAAACGTATTTGTGTTTCTACTTTATAAGTATAATTTTTCTGTTATGAATAGGGTATAAATTCATATTTTTCCAATGGTCTTATGTGACTCCAGTGAAGGGTTTTTTCTACCCAAAATGGGGGGTCATGACCCAAGGTTGAGAGCCATGCTCTAGAGAATAATCGGGACTTTCCAATGGGAATTGGTAGCACAAACATTTTTCGGCACACCTGTACACCCTATATATACAATTGGTGTCACCAAAAGAAGCAAATGTAAGACTAATAGGAACACATTTATTAAAAAAGGGACCCCATACTTAGGCAATAGCCACTCCCAATAATAACACCTACCAGAAGTTGTCATTTTTGGAATGATTACTATAAAAACTACATCCACATTTAGGGATATGTATATATTCTTTCACTTAATTTCCTGAACAGTCCTGTGAGGTAGCTACATTCTTACCACAGAATCTTTCAAGTGTATTTTTTCCAACTCAATCAAGTTTGAAGGAGGACTCTGTTGGATACAAATTGGGCTCTGGAAAAGCTCAGGGGGTGTACTTCCATTGCTGCTGCTATTACTAATTTTTTTCTTGCAATTCCACTGTGTTGGGAAGATGTACATCTCTTTAGTCACACTGATTTCCGATTCCTTTAAGTGCCTCTTCCTTCTTTTGCCTCCGATCTCAAAACTCTCTCTCCTGAGCTTTATTTTCAGAACATTCATCGGGGAACATTAAAGCTTTATTCCACTTTAAAAACTTGCTTTGGGAGAAATAGAAGTCCAGGTGGAAATTTCAGGAAAATGTGGCCCTATCAGCAATTCCTCCTCTATTTCCTTAGGATAGAGGCCATGAAAACGGCAAATGTTCTTGAATTGGTCACTTGCATGCAACCTAGAAAGGATAAACAAGAAAAACAAAGACCTCAATGTAATTTGAGACTTTTTCTTGAGCAAAAGAGTTAGCAGAAGTGAGAGTAGATTTTATATGCATATGCTATTGTCACTCATTACTAATGATGTAGGAGAAAGTGTAGAAGGATATTTAGTTAGCTCAGCCTATCATAGCAAAACACCCTAGTCTAGGATGCTGAAATAACAGGCAGTTAGTTATTCCTAGTAGTTATGAGAGATGCATGTTAAAGAGAAGGATATGAAGATGGTCAGGTTCTAGAAATGGCTCCCTCTACCTGGTTAGCTGATGGCCAGTGCCGTACTGTGTCTTTTTTCAAGGTTGCAGGGAATGGCATTAATGAGCTCTCTGGTTTCTTTTGCAAGAAGGCCATTGATTCTTTTGTGAAAACCTCACCTTCCTGATAACCTGGCCCAGAGACTTCAATCTCTAAGAACCATCGTGTGAGTTAGGGGGTTGTTGGGGTTACAATTCAGCATTTGATTTTTGAGAAAGTGAATTCAGTATCCTTGAAAGTGAAGTAAGCCTGCCCTGCTTTTCCAGGTCCTCACTGAGAAGCACTAGCCCCAGATTGACAACCAAAGCAGTCCACAAACCAAGATGAGATGCTCATGGCTTGTCTTGTTTCCTTTCTGCCACTAGCCATGGAAGCATCTGTAGAGCTGAGAGTCTTTGCTTCTACCTCTTTTGCTCTGCTTAGTCCTGAATAGATGTTTCACTCCTCTGTAAATCTCTTTTGTGTTCTATTAGAGCTTCATTAAGACATACTTAAGATACAATGATTTTTAAAAAATAATTGACACAGTATATACTAAAACATCATTGACTTTCCTCCCTGAGAAATTCTTTTTTGTGAGACTAGTGAAGGAGGTGAGGGTAAATCAGAGAAAAGAATTCATAAAAGTGACTCACCTTCTCTAGAGACAAGAATGATGAGTGAATATCTTATAGTGTTGGTGACATCAAATGTGTGCTCTCGCTCTCTCTCATCCATGGAAACAAAACTGTGTAAATGAGGCTGAAGAAGTCAACTTACACTTACTCCCCCCTTCTACTTTTTCTTCTGCAGTTAGCTTAAGGACTACTACTTTTTCTTCTTTAGTGCCAAGAAGGAGCATAATAAGAGAACAAAGAGGATTATATGTGATGAAGAAATGTTGTTTCTGATTGTCATAGTTCTGGTTACAGTTATAGAACCTTCCATTATTTCTCTAGGCACCATCCAAATAAAATACATATAGTCACTCATCACAAGCCAAGATGTCCAGGCTCCACATTCATAGGTCTGTATTCATGCAACGGTGTCTTTTTTTGTTGTTTGGACACAAGAAGAAATGTGTTTTTCTAGGTGACCAACTGTATTTATCCTTTCATCAAATTCTATTCAGTGTTCACTGAGGTGGAAAGATGTGTTTCTGGCCTTTCATGGTCTTATAGTTCCCCACACACATACCTCTCTTAGGTCACAGTTACATACAGATTGTAAAGGTGCAGTATGATAGGTGTGATGGTTATATGCCTAGAAGAAGTGCTACTCTGGAGAAAAAAAGTGGTACTTATTTGCTCCTAGGAAATTGGAGATATGTTTAGAATGAAAATAATCATAACTCTTTGCATATTATTGTATGGTTTATATAGCATGTATGAGTAAACATATCTACATGAAAATGTATTTTGTAGAGGACGGTTGGTTACAGTTTTAAAGATTCTTTCTGTACAGTTAAATGTGGCACACATACCAAGATCTTTGCTTCTGGAAGCTTATACACGCCAGCAAGTAGCCTCGACCCCAGTTTGGAGAGAATGTTACTACTTAGGGTGTTCATTCCTCATAGAAGTATTTGCATTTCTCCATACTATATTACTTGTCCCACATGCTCTCATTGGGTATGGAGATTATTAATCATGGATGGGGCGTGCACCTGAGCCCATCTTCATTCCTCAAGGAAGTCATAAAAACTAAAATCCAAAATCTACGCAGGCTAATTCTCAGGCAGTGGTCCTCATCTGTTGTTCCACTGTGACCTAAGTGAAAAAATCGACTTGTACAGTCAGTAACCAACTTATTGCAAGTCATTCCAGAGATCATAATAATGACCACTTTTATTAAACAGCCAGATACTATCTTCACAAGGTTATATCAACTGATTCATCACTCTATCTCCAAAATGCAGGTGTAGAACGTGAGTCAGGGGCGTCAAGAGGGATGCTTCAGATTTCAGATGTCCCCCAAAGACCTCTGTTATACATACTTGGCTCCCACTTTGGCACCGTTGTTGGGAGATGGTAGAACCACTCAGAGGTAGGGCCTAGAAGGAGGTATTCAGGTAGTTGGAGGCATGCTTTTGAAGGGAATATAAGAGCTTGCCCATTCCTGATTGTTTTTTGTTCCTTGGCCAGGAAGGGAATAGTTTTGTTGATCACATTCTTTCCATATTATGCTGCCTATCTTAGCTTGCTTTCTATTTCTGTGACAAAACACTGGCCACAAGAACTTGGAGTGGAAAGAGTTTGCCTTGCATTTTATACTCCACCATCTAGAGCAGGAGCTAAGGGCATGCATAGAATCAGAGACCATGGATGAACTCTGCTTACTGGCTTGCTCTCCATGGCTCCCTCAGCTAGCTTTCTCATACAACCTAGGCCTACCTGACCAAGGATTGCACTGCCCACATTGGGCTGGGCCTTCCAACATAAATCAACAACCCAGAAAATGCCCCTGTTGACCTAGCTATAGACCAATTTAATTGAGACAATTCTGTAGCTGAGATTCTGTCTTACTAGATATGTCTATGTCAAGTTGACAAAGCTATGACACTACCTTACTGTAGTTCCAAGAAAACAGAGCCGACCAGCCACAGGCTGACTCTTCCAAACAGCAAGTCAAATAAACCTTGTCTATTTTATTGCCTTTTTTTTTTTTTTCCATTGAAAATTTCATACACATATACAGTCTTGGTTATAGCCACCTCAATTCCTTCTACCTTCAACATCCCTGGATCCCTGCAACACATCTTCCTTTCAAATTCACATCCTCTTTGTATCGTTGATTATCTCAGGTATTTGTTGCAGAGACGGAAAGATGACTCACACATTTAGTCACTTGTCCCGGTACTCTGCTCTCTCAGGAATTATGGTGGTAAAATAAGACAGAAGGTAAAAGCAACAGGCACACAGCTTTTAGATTTTTCCTTCAGCTGCATTCTTATGTGAAGCCAGTCTTCTTTTCTAAAGAAGAAAGAAGTACACTTCATGTCTGACTATGGATTGGGGCTATCAGGATAGCAAATGAAAATGGCATGCTCCAAATTATTATGTGTTTATGGAATGTCTGTCTCGGCATGTCAAAAGAAAGAATAAATGCTGCTTTTAAGGCCCAAGTTCTAAGGCTTGGAACCTGAAGCCTTATGGGGAGCTTGCTAAAGATATGTACCCTTCTAGGTAGATCCATAAACTTAGTTTTACCACGACATAACTGAAGTGCTATACATTTGTCACAAAATAAGCATGAAATAATGCTATTGTAATAGTAATCAATAAACCAAATGGACTATCAAGTCACATGCATAAGACATGGATTTTAAAGGCTGATACTTATAATATTTGTGCCACAATTGCACCAGCATATCTTGCAGGCATGTCTCTGTGGTAGGTTGTAGAGTTTGTAGTTGGATGAAATTGATGATTACTTTTCTCCTCTGGTACTGTACAAAGTACCTTTCGGCACCATGAATACTAGTCAGTAGGGGTGAGGCCTCTAATTTGGTACCAGCTCGATTTCTCCATATTTGATGATATACGGAAACATATTGTCAGATGGCAGAGAGAGACCAATAGCATTGGGAATAATCTATAATGTTTGGGGAAGTCTATTGAACCCCATTGGACAATGCCTCAACAAGGTATAAATCATTCCTGATACTGGAAATTTTACTTGATATCATCATCCCAGATTTCAAGTTATAGTAGAGTTATAGTAATAAAATAAACAGCATGGCATTGACATTAAATGTGAATCAATGGAATTGAAGGCACAGACATAAGTCCACACACCTATAGGCACTCTGTTTTTGACAAAGAAGCCAACATTGCATGCTGGAATAAAGACACCATCTTCAACAAATAGTGTTTGTCAAACTGGAGGCTTCATGTAAGAGAATGTGAATAGATCCATAAACATCAAACTCAACAGAATTCAACTCCAAATGGATCAAGGACCTTAATGTAAAGCCAAATGCCCTGATAGAAGACAAGGTAGTGGATAGTCCTGAACTCATTGGCACAAGAAAAGACTTTCTGAACAGGATACCAATAGCTCAGGCACTAAGAACAACAATTAATAAATGGGACCTCATGAAACTGAAAAGCAAAGTGTCCCTGTATGGCAAGGGACACTGACATTCAGATAATGCATCAGGCTACAGAATGGGAAAATATCTTTACTAATTAAATGTCCAATAGAGGGTTAATATCTAAAATATATAAAGAATTCAAGAAAACAAATAACCCAATTAAAACAGTGTACAGAACTAATCAGAGTTCTTAACAGATGAAATATAAATGGCAGTGAACAAAAGAAATGATCAACATCCTTAGCCATTGGGGAAATGCAAATGAAAACGACTTTGAGATTCCATCTTACCCTAGTCAGAATGGCTAAATCAATAAAACAAGTGACAGCATATTCTGGTGAGGATGGATAGAAAGGGGAACACTTATGCATTGCTACTGGGAGTGCGAAGTCTTACAGCCTCTATGGGAATCTGTGTGGCAGTTCCTCAAAACAGGTGAAAATCTATCTACCAAAGGATCCAGCTATGACACTCTTGTACATGTAGCCAAAGGACTCTACATCTTATCACACAGATATTTGCTCATTCATGTTCATTGCTGCTCTATTTATAATAGCCAGATATTGGAAACAGCCTAGATGTCCACCTAATAATGAATGAACACGAAAAATGTGGTCCATTTACACAATGGAAGATTTTCCAGCTGTTAAAGCAAAATGAAATTTGTAAATGAAAAGTAAATAAAACTATTTTTTTAAAAACCACCTGGATTGAAATAGCCCAGACCCAGAAACATAAACATGTTTTCTTTATATGTGAATTTTCGCTTATAAGTTTTATGTATGTGTGGTACATTGAGAATACCCTCAGAGATTAGGTAACTCATAAGGGACCAGGGAAGGGAGTATGGCTAAAATGGAAACTAGAATAAAAGGATTAAATGAAGAACGAGGTGGGAGGGCATGACAAAGGCTGGAATGTGGGGAGAGAAGACTAATACTAAATGCTTTTTAAAAAATGCATATTGAAATCTACTACTGTAGAAGCTTCCTTAAATATATAAAATAAATTTAAATGATGTTACCGTATAATGGAGAAGACAATGCTTCAACAAAACACATTGCTTCTTTTATTAGAATTTTTTTTATCAAAATGCCAGGAGAAGCAACTTATATGCTTGGTGATGTGAGTGATTTATATTCTAGACATGCTGTCTATCGCTCTGTGGTCCATTATAACTGACAGTTTACTGATGGCCACTGATACATGGACTATAATTTGAGTATCAGTGATCTGTGAAAGGATGCAACAGAGAGAAAAGAGATTTCAGTTGTAAACCCTGGGATAAGACCACACTTGTGAGGGAGAGTAGGGTAGTTATGAAAAGAGCAAGAAGTAATTACGATGCTGCATTAATGTATAGTACTTGGAAACTTCCGGGAATGCCGGGAAACGTGAACAGGGCTGTCACTTGGCATGAAGAAGTAACCGCTGAGAATTCCGAGAGAAAGCCTATGGAATTCGCAGTCTCTGTCTCTGTCTCTATCTTTGTCTCTGTCTCTGTCACACACACATGCATGCATGCACTCTCTGTCTGTCTCTGTGTGTGTGTTTGTGTGTGTGCGCACACACGTGAGTGCTTGTGTGAATGCTAGCTTGACTCTTTGAGAAGACATAGGACATTATTGAATAACCATTCTGTGTGAGAACTGTACTGGACTCTACAAGCACTGCTTCATTCCATGGGCCTATTGATTAAATAAAAGAGTGTAAACCTGGTGAGGCTAGACAACAGAGTGCTTGAGATTAAGGAAAGGATAGTGGTTACAAAGGAAAGGGATAGGAAGAAGGAAGTGTCATGTACATCAGAGGTATGTGAATAGAGCTTACTTAGTATAATTTTGATGACAGTAAGGTAGAGGCATGATTAAGTCCAGCAGGTTTGAATCAGAAGAGAAAATATGTAATATGCTGTGGGGAATGTGATGTGGACATTAAAATAAATAAGCTTAAAATGATGCAAAGACCACTTTATGATTCCACTTACTGAGGTCAGGGTCACTTATGCTAAGGGTAGGATAGGTGATGAATTGGAGCTACCAACCTCAAAATCCTTTTTTTTTTTTTGATCCTGAGTTTCCAATAGCTTGATTGCTTTCAGGGATTTATTTTAAACAGACAGTTGTGACAGCTAGCAGTCCCTTCTCTGGGTAAGGATGACATTGATGAGTTATCAGAAAAGGTGTAGGAGGCTTCCAGCTGCCTCCTCCTTCAAGAAATCATAAGAGAAAACTACCTTATGGAAAGACGTTCACGGGATCATTGTCTCTGACTCTCCATAAGTGCCTTTAATACAAAATGGGCGGCTGTAAGCTTGTCTGACATGTAAAGAGACAGATGATTGGGTGAAGTTCACCGAGCAGGACACTGTCATCCGCCTCTTCCTGTGGCTAGGGAAAATTGAAGCCATTATAAGGAGGAAGGAGGAACAGAGCCTCGCTGATTAATAGCAGTTCAACGATGACAGCCGCTGAGATCAAGGATCATAAAAATTCCCAGTAGGGTTGCAGTGTGACTCTCAAATCATTTCTGTACAGATTCTGTCCACTGGTGAGTTCCGGAAATTTCAGACATTGCCAGTTCCTTATTCCCATCTAAGATCTTGAGCAGTTTAAACTCCAGCATGCTTTCCTTTCTCCCTTTTCCTTCAAGACAATGGTCAAAAGGAGAGGCAAGGAGAGGGGAGAAGAGAGAAAGTGCACACTTACCTATTCCTTGGAAAGGACACCATCTATTGTTTGCAAAATTCCGAGTTGAGGACTTGAGGTAGTAAGGTCTGATTTCCACATTTTAACGTTACCTATGCATTTGGAAAAGTCGGTGTGTAACGCCAATGAGCACTGTAAATTACAAAGTATGAAACAATGGGGGACCAACAAAAGCAGGCTTAGAGACATGAATCGAGATGGATCAGTCCTGGGCCCTAGACCTCAAGACGTTTGGATTTTGTTTCCTATTTTTCTCAGCTATCTGATACTTTGCAAAGTACTCCCAGCAACACTGGCTTTTTGGTATCAGCACCTACTTTGTCTCCTTTGCTATTCTATCAGAGATAGGTGCTTTTTGAGGCACCTATGCCAAAGGACTACATTTTAATCACCATTCATGGGAGAAATTTGGGGAAAGTTAGCCCATTAGAAATTCGAATATTGCTAAGTCCATGATTATATAGAGCAGGGGACTAGACAATTGAGAATCTACCTTGGAGGAGAGTTCCCGTGTTGCCCTTTAAGGGTGTGGTACAGGGCTTTAAGAAACAATAAGGAAAGATGCTTTGGGTTGTCCCCAAAGAAACAGAGACAAAGGCTGTGGTGACTATTAGCATACCAAAGCCCTTGCTGGCCCCTGGGCTTACTTGTTATCTGTGGTTGCTCTCAGCTCTTCACACCCTACTCCTTCCCGTAAACTTCTCCCTCCTAGGGGCTGGGCTTCCCTTCCCCCATTTTCTAATTCCTATGCAAACCTGCCTTTTAGGAGGTCAAGCTTTCTCTTGGTTCTCTTTGACCTCTTGGTTCTTTTGCCTCCCCTCCCTACCCAGGGCTTTTCTTCTCTTCTTTTCCCTGCCTGGTCTCTTCTCATGGCCCAGTTCAGTTTTCTGGTCATGTTTAACCTACTGCTTTCTCTCCCTGCTCTTCCAAGATTCCTCTGCAATAAAAAAAAAAAAAAATTCTATAATAAAAACCTTCTCAACCATACTTTGGAGTGGTCCGTGTTCTCATTGCATTCAGTGGTAACCTTACATGTTGTATTGGTAGTACACAGTCTAAGCTAGTCTAAAGATAGAAGGTCAATGGATATTCTGTTGTTCAGAATTCCCAAGCATGGACTGTGGTCAGCTGTGGCTTGAAAGTGAAGTGTCCTCCACAGGCTCACGTTCAAACCCTTGGTTCCCAGCTAGCAATACAGATTTGGAGGTTTTGTGGGACATTTATGAGGTACAGCTTTGCTTTAGGAAGTGGGTCACTGCTGGTGGGTCTTGAAGTTTTACAGCATAACCCTCCTGCCCTGTTTGTTTCCTGCTTCCTGACTGCACATACAATGGGGCTGGTTACCTCACGTCCTGCCTTTTATCTTCATTACCATCATGGGCCATGTGGTATACTTTCTTAAAATTTGAGCTGAAATAAACCCTCATTTGTTAATTTGCTCTCATTGGGTATTTTTTTGACATGGAGAAGAATAACTAATAAAGAGATCAGGAGTTGGTGCTTCTAGAACACATTTTTTTTTTTTTTTTTTTTTTTTTTTTTTTTTTATAGCACAGTAGGATTTCCCATAAAGATGTCACCGGATGTCAGACTAGGGTAGCAAGAGTTACCTAGATAAAGAACAGTTCGTGCTGCCCAGCCTGTCTCCTGCTTTACAAGCTTCAGCTTGCATCCGAAAGTCAGCCCCTTCCTCCATGCCCTGCCTACCTTTTATCCAGACCTAACAGAGTTAAAGGAAGCCGGCCTTCTCCATGGAAACTCCTCCCCGCAGTGATTCAGGCAGGCCCCAGGGGATCACCTTGCGTGGAAACTGGTGTTTTGCTCATTCCTCCATCAAACACTCTAGTGGAAACAAGATTGATGGAGAGGCCTCTTTTCCCCAATCTACCCTGCACTCAGTAAGGAGAGCTTTGCCCATGAAAAGGAGAGACGATGTGAGCCTCAGAGAAATCCCCCTCTATTTTCTCATCATGTTTGTAGGTTCTAATTGGCCCAAAGAGGAGGTTAATATAGATTCCTTCCTATGCTTTCTATTGAATGGTTGCCATGGAGACTAGCCCTGGCCTTTGCCTTAGCCTGTTGGCAGTCAACAAATGGCTCCTGGGCTGCTTTCCTTGTTACAGTGACCCCTTTTCCAGCACCTATTTCTATCTCAGTGTTGCACAAAGTAGGCATGAAGTGTATTCAGCCATTTAACCTTTGTTAGTTCAGCATCTACTATGTGCCACCCATGCTTAGGTTCCAGAGACTCGGTGGTAAATAAAAGAAAGAAATGCGTAGTCAATTAAATTAAACCCAGTTGACTTAATCAGCTCTGGGCAAATTATTGAACTAACAATACTGCGAAGGATGTTAACTGCTTTTCCAGATAACTTATTTCACTAACATTTATCAAGCATCTTCATTAAATGAAGGCTACTATTCAGGCTGCTGGGGATATAGTAGTATATAAGGCTTTTACTTGGAAAGAACTTGTTTTCTTAAAGAGTAAGGCACAATTTTTAAGTACATAATGGTGTTAGATAGTGACAAGAGCTATGAAGGTAATGATTTAGAAAAATGATTAGTGTTGGGATACAGAGCTCCTTTTTTTTTTTAAACAGTTTTACTCTGTATCCAAAGCTGGGCTCAAACTTGTGATCCCTCCCCCTGCTCCTGCCTCCCACATCTGGGATTGCAGATGTGCACAGCCACCTCTAGAAGGAAAATGAGTGGTCAAGGAAATGACTCACTTAGGACGGAGAAATTCAACAGATAGCAAGAGTGTGAATTATTCACAATGGAAAGAGGACCTGAGAAAGTTGAATAGTCAAAGGAGTAGGTAGAGGTTGAGTCACCCAGCTCTTGCCAAGCCAGAGCACAAAAGTTTAAATTTGGTTCTTATATGATGCAAAGCCATTGGAGAATTCTAAGCAGGCGTCACATGCTATGCATTTGGAGAGAGCACTTTGGAAACTATGGAAGATGTATTGTGTAACGAAAGTAGTAGAAGCTGGGAGGCCGGCGGAGGGTGACTTGCAATACTCCATTTAATTTACAAGTTGTGATTAGACAAGAGTGCAATGTAAGCAACAAATCACAAAGACTGAATATGCATGCCTTGAGTTTAAATTAGTGGCTTGCAAAAGTGTCAGGCTGTATTCATTATGCAGACTCTCATCTCAGTTAACGGGGACCTTTCAGATTATAGATGAGACCAAGAGAGTCTAATTTATGACCTTTTTTTACCATGTGTAGGAGTGTGTGTGTGTGTGTGTGTGTGTGTGTGTGTGTGTGTGTGGTATCTCGGTGTTCTCTCATTTAGTTTTCTAAAATTAATTCTAGTTTCACCCCAAGTCATCCATATCTCAAAGAGAAAAAGCAGGAGAAAAACAGAACTTAATCACAAAAGTATGGTTATATCTACAGAATAACCTTCCTTAAACTATCCACAAACTATTGAACTAGAAGACTGGAAGATAATTGTTCATATTACATATTCAGTTTTCTCTGTGTTTTCCAGTCAGTAACTTGTTTTTATAATATCAGTTTTCCTAGAGCAGTTGGTTTTGTTTACAGATCATGAACCAATCATTACTAATCTTTAAACTCTGTGCCAGTGAGTCTAGAGAGCAGAGAAATTCAATTCAACCCAGCAAACATTTGTTGAAGTCTGCTTTATCCAAATAAGGAAGAAGGTAAGTTGCAGAGACAATACAAAGATAAATTCAGTTAATTCCTTGGCCCCATACCCTCTGCCCCAGAAGCATGGAACACTGTGAGGGAAGCAGCCATTGCATGTTTATTTTATCACACCAGGTAGCCTAGACTAGAGCTCTCTGAAAAGGTGCTATGAATGTGGAAAGAGCAATATGTTCTTACTGGGAAATGTGGAAATGGCCTCACAGAAATGAGTTTCCTTTGATGTATTTATTTAGCAGCTTTCATTGAGTGCCTATTACATGCCAGAACATGTGACAGATGCTAGGACTACCTTGGTAAACAAGACCCTAAACAAGCAATTAGAATCCAGTGTGCCGGGTTTATGTGAAGGGGAACAGTACAGGATGTTGGTGGGAGGAAGAATGATGTTAAGCATTAGCTGGGAATAGGTTTCTGTTTACATATTACACTATTGAGAAATTTGTACAATAAGTTTTTTTGAGCATATTTGCCCTCTCCCAACCCCTTCCAGTTCTATACCTCCTCCTACCCAAGAAACTTCGTATTTTCTCTCTCTCTCTCTCTCTTCTCTCTCTCTCTGTGTGTGTGTGTGTGTGCCTATCAAATCTATGGTCTTTCACTAGAGTGTGGTCACCCGACCAGTGGCAACACTTGGAAAGTAAACTGACCTGCTTCCAGCACCCATCAATTGCCAATAGCTCCTCAACTAGGAGCAAGAGGTAGGATTCTATATTCACCTCCTCTCAACCTAGGGTTTTGCCTAGCTTGAAGTTGCACAGGGCTCGTGCATGTTGTCATAAATACTAAGGGTTCATATGTGCAACTGTTCTATTGTGTGCAGATGACAGTATTTCCTGTATTCATCCATCACTTCTGATTTTTACAGTCTTTCTTCTCCCTCTTTCATATTGATTCCTGAGCCTGGGGAGGAGGTGGTACAGTATAAATGTTCTATTTAGTCGTGAATACTGCTTAGTCTCTTATTCTCGGCACCTTAGCTAGTTGTGGGTTTCACTGTTAATTATCACCTACTGCAAATAGAAGCTTCTCTGATGAGGTTCAGAAATTCACTCATCTATAAGTATACTAATAAGTCATTAGGAGTCAATTGAATACTATGTTCATTTAGAAAACATACTAATAGGATCTCTTCTAGGCCTATGACCTGTCTACCGACAAATTCTTAGTATGATAATGATGCCAGCTATGGGTTTCACCTTGTGGAGTGGTACCTAAAACCAATCAGAAAGTGGTTGGTGGGTCTAATGATGTTCAAGCCACTATTGCACCAGAGGGGATATCTTGCCAGGACACTCATTATTTTAGGTCACAGAGTTTAGAAATGGATAAGACTGGTGATTACTTTTCTCCTTTGGTAGCATGGATAGTACCTTCCAGCACTATGAAAGCTAGCCAGTAGGGATGAAGTTTCCAGGTCAGCACCGGCTTAAAACCTCCATGTCTGTGATTCAGGTATGTGGTATTTTTCATCAATAGTCTTGCTATCATGTTCTGGAGGGTTGGCATTAGCCTGAATGTTTGGGTGGTGTATGGAATTTCACTACCCAGCAATTCTAAAATAAGGAAATCCATTTCTGACACTTGGACACTTCTTATTCATGTTTCTATGGGATCGAGTAGGGACATTGTTGTCATATTATAGGGTTACTACATTTTAATTCTCTCTCCATATATATGGAAACCTAACAGATGTTTGCAGAGCATTCCATCTAAATACTAAAGAATATACATTATTCTCAGCAGCCTGTAGAACTTTCTCTAAATGAACCACATATTGGGAAACAAAGAAAATATAGGAAAATTGTAATTACACCCTGGGTTGTATCTGACCACAATTGAAAAAAGCTTGACGTCAGCATCAACTTTCTACAGAAAGTACCAAACCAATGCACAACAAATACTGCATGATAAAAATTATAATTGGATCAAGGAAAAAATATCAAGAAGGAAAATTTAAAATTCCTAGAATTGAATGAATATGTAAACCTAATATATCAAAACCCATAGGGACACAATGAATGTATCCTGAGAGGAATGTTTATAGCACTAAGTGCCTATATCAAAACAGAAAGTTGAGAACTATGAATTAATCATGCACCTGACAGCATTGGAAAATACCCCCTCCCTCCCCCCACATATATACAAAGTCAGGAAGAGAGAATCAAAAATCAGAGCTGAGATTAATTAAATCAAAACACACAAACAATAAAAAGAATCAATGAAACAAACATTAGTTTTGTTTTTATTTTTTTTAATTTTTTATTTTTTAAAAAGGATGTTTCTTGAAAAGCACATCACTGTAGCTCAAACACAGAGTACAAACTGTTAGTATTCTAGGATAGAGATGAGGGTCAGTCTAGGAAGAGGAAGAAGCATATGGCAAGGTTTAGAGGTTTGCACAGGGAGAGTTGGAAGAGGGTGAGTGGTGAGAAGTAGTAATTTACTATTTTACCAGGTAAATAATAGCTTGATTCCGTTGTAGAAGATGTTGTATACTTCTCCTTAACAATCATTTTTCAACCCATCACTTGCAAATAAATGTTCTTAAAAGACAAAGAAATATTCATAACTGATTTTCACAACAGCCCTGCCACCTAATTTATAACCCCAGGCTTTATCGTTATATATGTCCTTACATTGGCATTTATAATTTGTATTTTGCATGTGCCCATTATTTGGGGTCCCTATGTAGAAATGCTACTGTTGAATTATAAGGTAATCTGGTGTTCAACTTTAGTAGACCACACTCATTTCCTAGAGGAGTTGAAGCAATTTGCATCCCTTACTCCCAGTGCATGAGCGTTTCTGTTTCTCCACATACTTACCAGCACTCTGTATTCTCAGTGTCTTTAATTATAGCTATCCTGAAACTATGAAATGATAACTGATTGTGATTTCAATATCTTTGACACAAATTAGGGTAAGCTATCATCTTATGTGTTTAATCGGCCATACCTGTTCCATGCATTTGCCAATATCTATAATGTGATAAGGCAGCACTTCTGGGTAGACATGAGAGGTTACATAAATTGGGGTCATAGCTCAGTGGAAGAGTGCTTTCCTACCATGATGCCCTGGGTTCCCTTCTCAGCACTGCAAAGGAAACTTGCACAGAATCATGTCAAGGTTTTTCTTTTTTCTTTTTTCTTTTTTTTTAAATAACCTGATGAGTCTGAATTAAAAGTGTTTATGGAAAACATGTAAAGGTAAATAAAGAGCCAAGGTCTTTCTGTTCTTTCAAAACCTGAGTGGCTTATTTGTTGCCTCCCAGAGGTTATAGGTATATTCTTATTGCTGAAGATACCTTACACTTGAGGCATAGGCCTTGGAGAAACCCAGTTGGATCTTACTTGAAAGCCTCTTCCCAGAGGACTAGCTTTCATAGTACCAAAATATTCAATAGTCCCAGTCCCACATGATGCCTGGTATCCACAACAATGACCAATGGCAGTGCATCCCCACATGTGCAGTCATGGTTCTCATACCTTGGTGGTAACAAACAGCTATACATTTGGACATAAGACTCAACAGAATGGACGTCATGCTTGGTACTAGAAACTTACCCAAAACTTCCTGGAGTAAGTGAACTAACAGATCTTAAAGAACCTATTACCATCATGTTACCAAACCAACATAATTCTTAACTACATCCTAAATTTTTATCCTTATACTCACAGGAAAGTATAGTTCTCACTCCCAATCAAAAATTGTATCTTTGCAATAGACACAGAACAAATACAAAAACCACAACTAGTGAAAATGCAGACAACAACTAATAGTGGTGTGCCAGGTCTAACAGATACATCTACAACCCAAGTCCAATATTCAAGGCTCAGGGAATATTGCAGAAGATGAGGCAGAAAGATGGTTAAGAGTCAGAGAACCAAGAAATATACTGTGAGATTGTGTCCCTTAGAAATGACAGGGAAGTCACACCCATGAAACTTCAGAGTATGGCTACCTAAACAATGACAATGCTAATACACATGCTAGCATGGAAGGGGGAAATCTCCTGGGTCTCACCCATAGATCAAAAATACAGGCTAATGACTGCCAAGAGCTGGAGAAATAGTCTTCCCAGAGGAAAAGCCCCTTAATTGGTTATCCAATACCAATTGATTATACAAGCAAGACTAAGCTGAGCAAGTTATATTTATATAAAGGAAAAGAGACTATGGATTTGAAAGGGTGCAAAGGAGCTGGGGCGGGGGGGGGGCAGATGGGAAGTTGGAGGAGAAAAAGAGAAGGGGAAATGACATAATTGTATTTTAATTTCAAAATATTGAAAAAATCTGAGACAAGACATGTTGGAGTGATAGGATCAGATTCATACTTTAGGAGGTTTTCTTTGGACTTAGTATAAATAGTGGAGTAGAGGATTTACATTGAAGCCTATTGGAGGCTCTTTCAGTAAATGAAGGATGATATTGGAAGCTGAACTTGGATTGGGGCAGCAAAAATGAACAAAACTTGCCAATTTTGAGGTTTGTAAAAAAAATAGAGAAGCATGAGACATTTGTAGCTGATCTCTGGAGAATGCTTAAAAGAAAATAAAAGCTGATTTAAAGTTTTTAGAATAGGGCCACAGATGGCAGAGATAAGATACATCTATAGATAATTGTATTTGTTTATTTCTACAAATAGTCATTGATAATATGAGTTTCAAGTTTGTATGTATGCATGTACATATGTATGTATACACACAAGTGAGGACGTGTGTCTGTGTCTTCTTTTCTTTCCGGCCTGTTGTCTCTCCCCTTCCTTCCCTTCCTTTTCCTTCCTTTTCCTTCCTTCTTTCTTTTCCTTCTTTCTTTCTGTTTTTCTTTGAAACTGGTGTCAATATATAATACAGCCCAGGCTAGCTTTGAATTCATGATCCTCATACTTCAGCCTAGGTAGTGCCAGGATTACAGACATGTATGACACTATCCCAGTTCATATGCTCAAAAATATTGCTTGAGAATGAAGCAAAAATATTTGTTCAGGAATGTTGAGTGCTTACAGTTTGCCCTAAATTGGGATTTCTCAGCTTCGTTAAACTTGGCATTTTGGGTCGGTACTAAACAGGGTATGTCGTAAAGTAGACGTTTATATGTAACACTTTGTTATAGGAAGTAGTCCTGCATAATGGAATATGCTTAGCAATCTCTTTTACTTCTCACAGTAAAATCACCTATATGTCTGGACTATTGCTCCCAGTGTTGCTTTTAGTGTTAGCAACCATCTGATAGTAAAAGGCATGGGGGCTGGATGAAAGGATCCAGGAAAGTCATAAAACAGAATGACAATTTGGGATTTCTAGAGTAAGCATGTTCATGAGAATCCAAATGAGATGAATGAAGAGCCACACTGAAAGCGTAAAACAACCCAAAGACTTACAGAAGGAAATCTTATTAATTAAGAGAAATGAGCTGAGTGATGATGCTATTAAGAAGTACAGACAAGTAAACCTAATGAGGTTTGGGATTAAGGGAGGCAAAAGTAAGTGTGCTTATAATGGGGGGGGGGGGATGAGTTCTTTTATGAAATGCAGGACAGTGCCAGACAGTGCTATGACCTGTCCTATATTGTCTTCTAAGAGGCACTACTGTTGCCAAGGAGGACTATAAGGGAGTAAACTATTAGAATGCCTATCCTATAGTGCAGTGATACATTTTTAATGCATCTGATCTTCTTTATGAATGTCTAGAGGCAATGTCGTATATTGTACTCACCTTTGTGTCTAGAATACCTATTGAGGATGTGGCTTAGAAGTGACTCAGAGAGTATGTGTCATACGAAGATATGAAAGTATATTTTTCTTCTGTTACATTACTTTCAGACAGAGAAATAACCTGAATTCTTTTGGTAGCTAGGATCGATGAAGTTGGAATGCGTAAAACACTATGATGAGTTGTTTTAAACAAAGGCCATTAAACTTAATTTGAATCTCAAGGTAAGACCAAAGTAGATACAGCAGGGAGAAAGAAAAAGCTCATTATCCTGATAAAGATGTAATGGGAAGAAAGACAGAGTTAGAAGGAGGTTTGAGACCGACAGAAATTTCAAATAGGAGATATTCACTAAGCTTTTACTATGTGCCAGAACTCTGCTGGATTTGTCAAGTACAGTTTAATATGACACACAAATAAATAGGCATACATGGTTAAAATTTTCCCCAAATGGCTTCATGGAGATAAAATGAGGCTTATAGTGAGTAAATGACTAAGATTCGTCCAACCTGATTTGGCATGAAGACTAGTGGGTACGAAGAATAAATCAGATTGGTTCACAGATGTCATGGACCATATCCCAAAGGAAAGAGCTTTAAATATTTTCCAGAGGGGTATGACAAGATGTTTTTGCTGGTGGGACCGAGGAACAAGAGTTTGTAGACTGAACTGGCATTTGAAATACATACATATTTATATCTCATTTAAGGGTATCGGGTCACTTCAGTTTTGTGAACAACAATTTTTAATCTTCAGACTAATAGACTACATTATACCTCACAGGAATGTCTCTGATAATTACAGGCTGCAATGAATATGAGGTATTTTTTTACATTAGATTCTGCGATTCAAGTATTAAATGTTATCATTTTCAAGGTTCTTGTCTGCTTCTAGGGCCTCTTTTCAGTATGCAAGATTCCATCCCACAGACCACATTTGAACCCTTTAATAGAATATGAAACCATATTGAATATGAATATGACTGCTCCTGATCTTGAATGAGTGTACAGAAAATACAGTGAAACATACAAGCAAACTCATAGCAAGATGTATGCTATAGGTAGGAACGCTATGGTCCTGAGAAGAGGTGTGTTACTGGGGCTTGGTGTAAACAAGAGGTCAAAGACTCAGTGAAAACAGAGGCAGAGCTACATTTGACATATATTGACATAGATTTATTTCCTTACACAATACAATAACGATGCCTTAAAATGGTCTTTTGTCCTGAAATGTGTGATCAAACTTTATGTGTACCCAAAAGGATTTTTTGACCATTGTAGGTTGACTGATAGTGAGATATCCCATTTCTCTATATGCCCTTTGGGGTCAGAATGCTCTCTGGGAGGGGAAAGGGGTTAATAAGTAGCCCTGTGTACATATTCACCAAAGAAATAAAAGTTAACCTTCAACCATCTTGCTAGAAGTTTGCTACTCTCCTTTTGTAACAACACAATTCCTTGGAGAACAAAATCAAGCTTCTATTTATCTAAAAAAAAAACCCTTGGGTCATATGGTGCATCTATTTTTAGTGTTTTGAAGAACCTCTTCTACACTGTTCTCCAAATTAAAGAAAACTTGTCAATAGCTCATTTAGTAAAGTGCAAAAGAGCTCAATTAAAAATGAATTCTGTGATTTTCCACTCAATTAATTCAGTTGCTTTTTCTGCACCTACTGTGTGTTCCTCTGTGCCAAAGTAATGTAAGCAACTGCTCCTTATGTTGAATGACTGTACAGAAAAATTCGATGACCCATACAAGCAAACTCATAGCATGACGTAGATATAGATAGGAAAGCTGTGGTCCTGAGAAGAGGGACATTATTGAGACTTGGTGTGAGCAAGAGGTCAAAGACTCAGTGAAAACAGAGGCAGGAATACATTTGGCTAGGTTTCTTGTTTCTCTGTGGAAAAAAAATTTTGAGCCCTCCTCCAAGTTTCTATAGGGGTAGGCGTGCGTATGTAGATACGCACACAGATCCTGACTCATAGATCTCTTGAACACTCATGATATCATGGCCATTGAATTAGGCATTGAGTACATAATTATGACTGGCGCTGCTTCATCACATCAAGCGCCTCTTAAAATAGCTAAATCTCAAATATTTTTAGCTTCATTTTTTTACCATGTTATTTTTTTCTCACTTTAGTTTCATTAGAATTTCATGTTCTGATTTTTTTCCTCATTGCATATTTTCACCGTTTTGCCACCATTTGTTTGTCTTTGAGGGGGGTTCATATCAGTGTTGTGCAGATTCTACAGTTTCTACAGTCCATCTCTGAAGACATACCTGAGCCACCCCTCACCTTCTTGCCCAAGCTGCAGTTTACCCGTGTCAGAGCTCTAGGCTTGCAGCTGGTAACACTGCAGTTGGTTTGTTGTTGTTGTTGTTTTTCTTATATTCATTATTGTCACCAAACATTCTGAAGTGTCTATAAGTCCCCCACTCTCCTTTATTGTACTGTTTTCCTAGGTTTATTAGTTCTTCATCACCCCCCAACACACACACACACACACACACACACACACACACACACACACACCCACATTTTAGGTTGTACAAATTTTTAGTGTCTTAATGACAATGAGCAAGCAAGTCATTCATTCTGTTTCTCTGGTATTGTCTTTTTTAAATAACTTTCTGCTTCCTAGTCTGGTCTCAGACAGAGATCAATTATGATCTTCCTCTGGACCTATTGATGCTATCTGAACTTCATCATGTTACACATTTATATATGCTTTAAAATGCTTTCAGGGAATCAAGTCCACACTTGCTACACACTAATGAGATTATCAGTGGTAGTGAGAAGCTTGCAATTATCTCCTTTAGGCATTAAGGTTTATTTCTTTGTTTTATTACAGCTTCTTTTCCTAATTCTGTTTTACTTAGGCTGATATTAGAATGAGTTTGCATTTCCTGCGTACACATTAATTGTTGGGAACAGAAGTAGGAAGCCTGGTCATTAACCATGCAGAAGCTTGGATGTAGAGGCTGCAGTTGGCAGAAAGGCAAAACTTGGGCTCAAAATGACCATAGATATTTTAAAAAATAAATGATCCACAGGCTGTAATGAAGCAGCGAGTGTGCTTTAAATACTGTATTTGGCTTCGAGCCATGAACTGTTTTTGTGAGCAGCTCTTTTTGCAGGTCTAATATTGCTTTTCATAATAAAAACAGTATAATACTAAGGATACTACCTGGGATGCAGAAGCTAGCGTTTGAGGAGCCACCAACAACTCCAGTGCATAGTGTCCAAAGGGTAGGGCCAGTGTAGGACATCAAAAAAAAATGTTCATTAAGATTAAGAAGACCAAGAGTAGTGCCTTTCTTAGTGTTATATGATTAGAAGAGTCTTAGTTATGTTCATATCACTGTGGAAAAAAACACCATGAAAAAAAAGCAACTTATAAAAGAAAGCATTTAATTTGAAGATTACAATTTTAAGGGGTTTGATCGTGTGATCATCATGATGAGGAACATGGCAGCAGGCAGACATGTTTTTGGAACATGTTCTAGCAGGCATGGAACTGGAACTTACATCTTGATTCATAAGCATGAGCGAGCTAACTGGAAAATGCATAAGCGTTTGACAACCTCCAAACCTACTTCCAAGTGTCACACCTCCTCCAACAAGGATATGCCTCCTAATCTTTCATGAACAGTTCTATCAACTAAGGACCAAGTATCTTAACATACGAGCCTCTGGTGGAGATTCTCACTCAAACCCCCATAAGAAGGTTCAGATCTGTGAGTCCAGTCTCATCTATATGGAATAGAGCCCTAGTACAAGAGGAAGTTGATGTTCAGAAAGACCTGTAGGCAGACAGAAAAATACAGACAGGTATTTTGTTGTACTCCCTGGGCTAACAGAGAAATCGGCAGAATCTGGAAGGGCAAACAGGAATACTAGAAACCAGAGACTATTCAGAAGTCTTGTGTTTAGCCTTAGCATTCCCAGTAGCTTGATAGAGAGGCTATGTTGGATCTCACTGAATGGTGGAGTATAGATATTCATTTATCCAAGAATATAGATATCAATTTTTCATCAAATTTAAACACATCCTTTTCTTTGAAGGACAATTGGGTCTTTTCAATCAATAGCATCTCTGTCTCTCAGTAGCCCTCATCTTGACAATTATGAGCTTTTATGTAGTTTCTAACTGGATGTGATCCTAGATTTGAAATAGTCCGCATGACTTCTCAAGATCATCTCACAATGAAATCTGAACTCAGCTCCTAAGGACTCTGGCTATGAAGGGTTAAGCTAGCAAGAGTGTTTGTGTTAGAATTTTGACAATCATATCCCATTTTCAGCTGTAGTGGGAGTCACTGTCAAACCACAAATCTACATAGTTTTCACATGGACTGGTGTGAAGACACAATTCTTTATCCTGGTTCTTAGGCACCATGAGAAATCTATCACATTTATTCTTGTTACATTTGCCTTTCATTTCACAAGTCATTTATCCATCAAATATTTAATAGGCTTTATTTACTTTTCTATTGCTTTTGATGAAACACCATGACCAAGGGAACTTAAAAAATAAGGCATTTCATTGGAAGCTTGCTTACAGTGCTGTGTGAGTATGTGACACTCCTAGTGGAGAGCACGGCAGCAGGTAGGCAAGCATGGCACTGGAGCAGTAGCTGAAAGCTTAATTTGGTTCGTAGGCACGAGGTAGGCAGACAGTGAGATTTTGAAACCGCAAAGCCTACCCCCAGGGACATCACTTTCCTGAAAGGGCCACAGCTCCTAATTATTCCCCAAACAGTTCCACCATCTAGGGACCAAGTATTCAAATATATGAGGCTATGGGGGCCATTCTCATTTAACCCACCACAGCCAGATCCTATGCTGAATGCTGAACTACAGAGAAAGCTCCCAATGGCCATTAACATTAGTAGAAATAGGCGATGCCAAAACTGATAAACAGTAAGGTTGGTTTAGACTTAGGCAGAAGCACAGAAAAGAAGTACTCAGTCTAAACTTGTATTTAGGGGAGAAAAACCTAGAGTCACTTAGCCTCCTACTAGTTGCATAATCCCTCTATGCTTCAGTCCCTCCCTACCATTAAAATGATGATGATAATAATAGCATGACCCATGGAACTGTGCAGATAAAATGATTTAATGGACGTGGGGCTTTTAGGCCACTGTCTAGAGAAGAGAAAATGTTAATGTAAGTGTTTAAATGAACCAAGAGAGGCTCTTCAGTGGCTGAATCTGAGTGTTTGAGCAGCTCCTTACAAGATGAAAATTACTTTAAAAGGGCTGGGCCAAGCTTTCAGGAACACAGTAAATTGCAAGGTCTGAGATCCTGGTGCAGATCATGGATTGGTAATGGAAATGGAGTTGGTAGCAGGGAGAGAGCAAACACGTGGAACTAAACCTTATGCTATGTGACAGGAGTTTGGGATTTGACCTTTAAAAAGGCAGGTACTTGAAGATTGTTAATCATAGTAATCCACTTTTCAGCCTGCGAGGTAGTATTATTGCTATCTAACTTAATAAATGGTGAAAGCGGTATGCGTACAAGCTGAATGACTTCTCACAGTTACGCATCTGAGCTGAACCTTAATTTGAATTGAGGCTCCAGAGAGTGAATGCTTAATCTTTCAACAACACTTCTCCAGGAAACAGACGAAATAATAGAGGTTGAGTGAGAAAATAATGAGCTTAGTTTTAAATGTTCACTATGAAATGTGTGCAAGATATTAAGTGTTTATATCCGGTAAGCATTTATATAGATATGTAAATGAGGAGCTTGACAAATTTGGTATTTTATAACCGAGAGCCAAATCCTGACAGGCTACAAATTGAAAAATGATCAATTTGATAGGGAAACATGAAGAGCCTCAGAATCTCTCAGAAATAAAAAGGAGCCCACAATGTTGATTAAGAGTTAAGAGTAACTGGAAAAAAATCAGAGACACAGTAACACGCACATATACATTATTTCTTCTTCTTCTTTTAAAAGAAAAAGATTTATTTCTTTGTTTTATGTAAGTTCACTGTTGCTGTCTTCAGACACACCAGAAGAGGACATCTGATTCTATTATAGATGGTTGTGAACCACCATGTGGTTGCTGGGAATTGAACTCAGAACCTCTGGAAGAGCAAGCAGTCAGTGCTCTTAACCTCTGAGTCATCTCTCCAGCCCACACATATACATTATTAAAAAATAGAAGAAATGTTTTTAAAAGAGTGAAAGTATAGTTAACAGAGTCAACTGTTGTCAGGAGGTCAAATTAATCAAAGAAATATAATTTAGGGTTATAGGACTGCCCGTTCCAGGGAGGTAGACCAAACATACTTTTCCTCATTGAATCCAGTTTCAAACCCTGGTAGTTGTATTCAAAACAAAAAGAAGACTCTGAGAGGCATAGCAAAGAAGATAATTTAGCTACACATCTTTAGGCCCACAGAATGAGGTGAGTCTTGTGAGTTTAGTTTGTACTTCAAATATCCAAGAACAACTACTAGAGATTACAAAAACAGCAACAGGTTTAGACAAAAATTAAAATCCCTAGGAAAGCCGACTCTCTTTAGAAAAAGGTTCAGGAAAGGAGAAGATAGCAAGATAGAAAACTCTTAGCAAACACACCTGAGGCTCTACTCTGCCACTGCCAGCAGAGGTCAGGTGAGGGGACTAGGCATCTACCTTGGTCAGGCTATAACAAGGCACCCTTGTCTAATGTAAATAATAAATTAAATAGAGAAACTCAGGAAATTATAGGACTATAATAAAAGATGTACATTCTATGTTTAACTGGAGTTCCAGAAGGGGAGAGTAAAAGTGAATGTGACAGAGAAGTATTTTGAGAAAAGTAGTTTTGTTTTCACTAAATTTTGGCAGAGGGTATTAATCTATATAGATTCTAACTGAGCCCAAAACATAATAAAATGTATGCCAAGTTATAGCAAAGTTATATCATATATAAGATAGACTTACGAGAGGAGCTCTGTTACCCCAGTTTCTTTTGTTGAAGACCTTAAAATGTAGTTCCTCAAAATGTGACTGTATTTGGAGATTTGACTTTTTAAAAGGTAATTAGTATGTAATGAGGGTATACGGATGATCCTTAATCCAATATGGCTAGTACTCCTATAAGGATATTAGGTGTATATTTGTAGCTAGATGTGGTGGCATGTGATTATAATCTCATTTCTCAGAAACCTATAATAGGAGAATTACCAGTTCAAAGCTGCTCTGAACTATGCAGTGACACTCTGTTTTTAAACAAGAGAGAGAGAGAGAGAGAGAGAGAGAGAGAGAGAGAGAGAGAGAGAGACTGTGAGAAATAGCATAGCAAGAATTTAAGAATTTGTAAGGCAATGAGAAATCTTTCCAGAGAAAATGAAGCTTCAATATATTGCCATTGAGCTTACAACCTCTAGAACCAGCTAAATATTTTCAAATGTTCTTAGAGGGGAAACTATCTTTGTGAATGAAAGGGAGACCAGTGGAGGTGGAAAGGCAATGGAGTATGAATATTAGCAAAGTTCAATGATATACATGTATGAACGGTTAGAGTAAAGCCCATCATTTCGTATACCAACTGCTGTGAGCGACTACCCACAGAGTCAAGGGCATCTTGGGGCATTCAGCCTTAATTGCACATAACCTTGGGGAGGGGATAGTGTATGTAGACTGGAGAAGACTGAGGGAGTAGGGATCTATCTATGAACTACAGGGAAGTCCTCATCCCTGTTAGGCAAAGTTTTTCAGGTGGAGCCTGTTGGGGAAGGAGCACCCACATCCCTGTAACTCCTCGCCTATGTTCTGTAAGGAAGCCTAGAAAACCCATTGGCTCCTCAGAGTGAATGCCTTGATTTGTCACTGGGACCTTAGAACAAAAGGTAGATATTGTTTGCATTTCTCCCTGGGAAGAAATTTTAGCAACACCAACTAATTAAAAAAAATTAAAAAGGAAACAAAAAAACCAAAGAACAGAAATTTTATGGCATTTTGTTCTGGCAGCCATAGTAAACTAATATACTTCCATTTTATGATTTTAATAAGTTATGTTTAAAGGCTGAAGCAAATGATAATGCTGAAGTTGTTCTCAGTGCATATAAGGGAAATATTTAAGATGATTATAATGCAAATGGGAGATAGAAAAAACATAAAGGGAGGTAAGCTTTGTACACTTCACTGTTAAGTAGCAAAATGTTGATGCTTGAATGTGATGTTATGTGTGTACAGTGAAGTACTAAGAACAATCACTAAGATGCTGTATGGAGATAAGCAAAAAATTAACTGAAAAATATTCAAGATACCTATAGATGATAAAACAAGAATAGAGCAACAAAGCAATCGAAAAATAGATATGTTAAAAATGAAGTTACGGCCATATCCAATCCTCAGACCCAGCTGGCTTGTACATCTTGTGATGCCTGGTGAGTCTACCAGCTCTTACTCTGCCACCACTCCCTATACAGCCTTGGTTCCACACACAGTGTTCTGCCCAGTCTGGTAAGCCCAACCTATGCTTTCCCAAACCTCTAGGTTTGGACTAGGACATACATTCCTCATGCTAACCCAACCCCTGTGTCCATGTGACTTCATTCCATTCTGTGCTTTGGTCTAGCCTGTTGTATTCACATCAGACAGAATCAAGGAAAGGGCGGGCATCCTCAGGTGTCACTGAAAAATAAAAAACAAAAAAGCTATGAAAGATTAAGTCAGTATAACCACTTCCTCAGATCCACTAGTCTTGTAGAAATGTTCTACAAGGAGATTTGCCTAGATGAACTGTTGTGTCTAAGGATGCAGAAAATGAAAGAACAATTATAAACTTCATCAAAGAATTCAAGGAGTTTAAAGAGGACACAAAGAGACAGCTTATTGAATGTCAAGAGAATAAACATAATAAGGAAAAAAAATCTTGGATGATACCCAAGAAAACAAAGATCATTTTTTCTTCCTGCCTTCTTTGTTTTCCTATTCTGTACCTGTCCTTCTGTCTTTAACATAGACACCAAGCCTTTTCAGCTTCAAATAATATCCTGCTCTCTAGATTTCTAGAGTGATCTGTTATACTCCACAATTACCCCTTTATCCCATATGACTATAGTTCTGTGTTCATGTGTTTCTCTTTCACTAGACTCTCAACTCCACAAAGCCAGTGACTGCCTCGGTCACAGCGGCATTTCAAGGATCTTGTACAATGCTTGGTATATATAGCAGACACCAAGTAAATATGTGTTGAATGGCCAAGTGACTCAAAATTTTTACTCAAGTGGCATATGATAGTGTTTTACAGCTATGTGATCAAAAGGGGATAATAGAGAGGAAAATTTTTCAGTAAAGACTGAACTGGGAAATGCAATCCAGTTGGTGGCCAGATTCATTTGCTTGAACTGGTACCCTCACATACACAGAGATACTTGTTCAAGAAAATCAAGTGACACACCTTACTTCCATCTCTCATGACCTCATATATAGTACAGAATATATAGCCGCATCTCAAAAATATTTTTTTACTTTCATAAGTAATGACAGGGAATCATGCTGTGATTTGGTGGTGCATTCATTTAATAATGTCACACAGTAAGATAGAAAGCACATTTTCTCTTGTAGTGGTGACCCAAACCTTTCTTGCAAGCATCTGCCCCTTTTGCTTCTTGCCCATTTCAGAATCCTTTTGCTTTCTAATTCCTCAAGTTGGGGTTAAGATGTCTCTTTGCTACCGTTTGTTCCCCTCACTGCTGGACCCACACAGATGCCACCAGAGAGCCATTGTTTGAGAATGAGCATAGAATCACAGCCTAAAAACCTGGGTCAAATAGTAATCAATTCACTGGAGAAACCCTTTTCCATTCTGAGTCACAGCACCTATCTCTGTCATGGCAAGGAATCAATTAGATGATTGTTTAGTTCTAAAATTCGTCTGATTTTCTCTTTTGTAGCTTTATTTCTAACCTTACAGTATGCAGCTGTCCCAGGGGCCTTCAACTTACATCAAATTCTGTCATGCCTCAGATTTAAATCATATGAAGTAGATCCCCAGGAAACCTCCCAGTGTATGAATTATTAATGTTCCCACCACACAGTCTCTGTGTGAATATTTACTTACATTGCTGGGTATCTAATCCTGACAACAAATCACTGTTTGAATGGTTTACTGATGTTTTTCTCTTCCCCTCAGTGATTCAGCATGTATCTTCCTTTCACCTTGGGAATTGTGCAATTCTTTTTCCCCTTGTGCAACTCTGACACGGAGCAGTAAAAAGGATGTCAACACCTGAATCCTAGCGTTACTGTCTTTCTTTTTCAATTTCTCTTAGAGAGATTGCTGCATTTCCAACCCCCCTCTATTCTGTATCCTCCTCCACCTCTGACTGCCTCGAGTCATTTCCGTACCTAGGAGGTTGGATTTCGCTCTCCCCACTTCATAGTTCCAAGTGACTGTAGCCACTGTATTGCTCAACAAGATTCTTAATATTCTCACTGATTTAGTTATTTCCCGGAGGAGCATATTTTTTCCCCAGATGTGTCAGCCTGTGCTACAGGGCTTGATCAACAGTCACTGTATCTGACCTACACCTTTCCCCTGGTCTTGGTTATCCAGGTTTGCTCCCGCTCTCACTTTTCCTTATGCAGATCTCATCTCCCTTTCTGGTGCTCATTTCCTGCTACAGTCACTGCAGTTTTCCTTAGAGCCAACATTATTTTCTGCCTACAAATAGAGAAGTCCTTTATTCTCTCAGAATTTCTCAGAAATCTTTGGAGTTAACCACTCTTTGCTGCCTCCAGTGGAAGTGGGTACCTAACACATTGATTTAATTAAAGGTGGAATAAATCGACTTGCAGAAACACTTGAATGGTAATTCTCTCGCTTGTTATAAACCACTTTCTGGACTGCTTTGCAAATTGGAAACTTTGGGGATCGTGGAGTGCTTCACTTCTTGCAATAGGATTGGGGGTATCTACTTCAATTCCTTTATTCTTTTTGGTAGGTAGGGAGTATCTTAACTATCTCAGCAGGGGTTCTGGTATGATACGCTCAGTTCCAAATATATAGGTGAACTTAAATCGGCTATCATTGAGTGCTGTGCCAGCAAAGTACTACTATGTCAGACAGAGGTGCCCTAAGGAGATATGGTCTGGAGGAGAGCTGTGATAAAGGCTCTTGCTTGCTCTAGTTGCCTATCTATTAAAAACTGCTAATAAACATTACTGAAATACATTTGCCAACGTAACATTGAAAGTGTTAATGACATAGCCAGCAACCTTGTTTTGTTTTGTTTTTACAGCAATGCAACAGAAAGGAAAAGTAACTTTTATAGTAAAAGGGTAGCTTAAGGGGAGATAAAGATTTCAACAACTCATGTCAGGACAAATCAATAGGTCTATTGCTGGAAGGACTGAGAATTATTATGGAACTTGTTTCAGTCCAGAATATTGTTTCCACTTCTTAAATTGAATCCCTGCAGTCCAGAAATAGAAAATGCCTTACCTTCCCTCTCTGCCTATCTTCCACCCTGCTCTAATGAGGAAACTGGAATTTAGACAGGTTCAAACTTCTCAGCCCAAGAGTCTTTACTCATCATGGTTAGCCTAGTGACGCGCCTAGTTTCCTAATCTGAGATTGTTCTATAAGAGTCAGCAGCTCATTTGCATCCATCCTTTCCACTGCATGGAGAGGAGGCTTAATCATCCCCATCCCAGGAAAGTTAGGGATAGGGAATAGCTATCATTTTGCCAGTTCTCCCCAGGCCTAACTGGAGTTAGCACAGCCCTGCTTTTGTACAGTTATTTCTATGTATTGGCATTGTTTGATCTAGACGTCTGAAAATCACAGTTGTATCCTGGAGGATGATAAAGATAGTGTTAGAAGAAAATAATCATTAAAATCTTAAGTGGGATTCCCCAGCGTTAGTTAATTCTTTCTGTCATTACTCTTTGCCATGGTACTCATTACGGGCAGTAAGTAGGACAAATAAAGAACAAATTTAAAGCTCTAGCACCAATACACTTTTCTCTGTGATGGAGTTGGGAGCTTAGTCACAGGGTTAATTCCCAAAATGATGGATGATGCCCTTGTTAGGTTTATGGACATGAATTTGTGAGTTCTATGTCCCACAGTCTGACACATATTCATCTTATCGACCTCAGAATTAAAGCAGGGTTTTGAAAAATGGCCAGTAAGAGATGCCGACTTCCTCCACTGGCCCCAGATCTCATTTTGTACTCTTCATTCCCCTTATGCGATCCAGTCACTTTCACAAGGAGAGTTTATGGTAATGGTCTGCTGGAAGTAGAATGGCAAATGTTTCCTTCTAGCTAACTGGGCTTAACATGGTGGAAACAGCATATTGGAGATGATTTCCAAGATGAATGATTTGTATTTGGATTCTGTCTCCACTATTTTCTTTGCTGTGTTATGTAGGGCAAATCATTTAATTTCTTTGTATCTAATTTTCATTATCTGTAAAATAAATGATAATTATTAGTACCTAACTCATTGCAGGTATTGAGAGAATTAAATAACATCAGAACTATAACATCATAGGAAACATGCTTAGTGCCTAATAATCTCTGCATGGATGCTTCCTGTGAGTATTCATAGACAGCACACTGAAGCTGAGCTCAAACTGTGTTTTGCCATTTGTAAGTCACTTCTCCTTCCCATTCTCCCCATTATTCCTGCAGAGGATGAAGAAATACTGATGCCATATGATTCATTTATCTGAGAGACCTAAATAAAATAATATACAGAAAACATCTGTCACTTAGTAGACAATCAGTGCATCAGTATTTTTTTTTTGTTTCATTCTTCCATGTTTGATTGCTTAAAAGAGTATATATTTTCAGCCCTAGTTAACCCCCTTTAAGCATGAGGATCTTGTCTCTAACTTGCTTTTCAATGGATTTTGTAATCACATGATATCTTCCAATTCAAGTACATTTTTATTACTTCTTAGGTAATGATATCATTGCTGCCATTGTATGGAGTTTCTTTCCGTAACACTACCATAGCGGCTGTTTGAAGGAGCTACGTCATTTTCTCTTTGAAAACTCCTTTTAAACCCTTTCTTTGCCCTATGCCTTCTATAGTTCTTATTTTCCATACTCCCACAGCATGCTATGTATAGTTTTACCTCCCTTATAGTTTATTGAATGAATGAGTGTTTTGTAACACTCTCCTCTGAGACTGGAACATTCCATTCTGGACCGAAGTTCCATAAGCAGGAAGATAAACAACTCAAAATAGCTCAGGAAGTCCCTGAAACTGACCAGATTCACTTGTTAGAGTAAGCAATGGGAACAGAACTGCCAAGGAGACTCAGAGAAGCCACTCTGCAAAGAAGACTCTCAAATAAGCCAGGCTGCAAAAAGATTCTGACAACAGATAACCTTCTGGAAGAAGCAGAAACCAGCTTCCTGGAAAATGTTTAGACCAACAGAGTCAGTTGGAAAGGACAGTTCCCAGCCTGCTGAGCTTTCTGCAGGCTGTGCAGCGGGTTCCAGGTTCCCAGCTTTGTTAGCTGTCACCTGTGCTGGGATTGACTTGGGCAATGCAGCTTTCTTTTTGAGTCATTTCTGATCCTTACCCATATTCCTGTAACTAAGCCCAATAAAACTCATTGGTTCATCAGATTGGTCTTTGGTGGTATCCATACTTTGGTATATTGTGGGCTCCCTATCTTGGGTGAGTAGTTGTGTGTTATGTATCTCCCCCCCAAAAACGTTTTGTCACATGACAATGACTGATGAAAGAAAGACAGAAATATTTATATAAAGCTGACCCTGGGTTCTAGAATATACAGACATTACCTGTCACAACAAAGAACGCAGTTTAGTGTTTGCTGCACACTACCTTCACAATTCATATTTGCTTATCTTTCATTTTCAAGGAGAAATTGTTGATTAAGTTGGAATTTGACTTTGTTGAATAGATATTCACACTTATTTCCTGACAAGTCCCATGCTACCAGGTATATTAGAAGTATGATGATAAGAGAATCAATGTTTTTCCTCTCAGAGAGCTCAGAATCAAGCTAGGTAGATGAGAGAAATACGCAAATGGAGATCTAAGGACTTGAGTCAGTGGGGAAGAGGGTGACAGTGTGTTTTTTGGATTGTGATACAGACACTGAAAATTCGAGAATAGAGAGATAAAGAAGTCAAATGTAAGTGAGAGAGAAAGGCATCATGGCTCCAGTTTATAAGGTGGTATTTTATTTGGGGCCCAATTAAGAGAATTGTGAAGGGAAAAATTTCAATAAAGGCTATGTGGGAACATGTTCCAGATACTTAAAGCCCAATATGTCTATGGAGGAGGCAGTTCATAAATGGTGCATTGGACAAGAGAATGAGAAATAAAAACCTGTAGAAAAAAAAATACATTCAGGTTTTATTCAGTTCCTAGATTCACCATTGTCAGAGTCTCATCCAGTTTTTCAAGAAGGCCCTATTTTAAAGTTCAGTCTAGAATATTCTTTTACTTCTTAAATTACATCCTTGAAGTCCAGAGTAGAAAACATATACCTTCCTACCCCTCGCCACATGCATATTTATGGGGTATCATGTAATGTTTCAAAGTGTTCACAGGAACAAATCTAATTCTTACAATGACTTCAGCATGAAAATACTTTTATTTAATGCTTGTATAAGTGGAAAAGTATACATAGAGAGGCAAAGCAACTTAATGATGTTACACAGAGAATAAGGGGATAGAGTCATAATTGAATTCAAGCAGCACTTTTAAAGGATTGGAAGCCCAAAGAAAAGCCACAAAATGTTGCAAGTTTGCAGTTCACATTAGTCATAGTTTATTTTGGCTGATACAATTACTAATTCTGTTTTTCATCTCAATAAATAATTGTACGAAACATCAAAGTTCTATGAGCTAGAAATTATTTTGGGTTCTGTTTTGTTTGTTTGTTTGTTTAACTGTCCAATAATTATGTACTTTGGGTTTAATGGTAAAACTGATGCCTGTTTTCCTTTAAACAATTATTTATGTAAACATTTATTGTTTTGAAATTTTTGTACATGAGTACTGTATTCATCCCATTTCCTTCTGTCTTCTCCTCTGCCAATTCTTTTCATGTCCTTTACACTCTCTTTTAAATCTATGACTGCTTCTTCTTTATTATTGTTATATAACAATACACACACACATACACACACACACAAAGCATGCTGAGTTCATTTAGTATTGCTCAATATATATATATATACAGATATATATAAAATATATCTTATATACATGAACCCATGGAATTAGAAAACAATCAAGGAGCTTGTCTTTAGAGAAAGCCTCCCTTTCTTAGTAGCCATTGGTCACTTGTGGCTCTTCATCTAAGGCTGAGCACTGTAAAATTTCCCCCACCTACATATCCATGTCCACTGGCAATGTCATTTGCAGGCCTTGTTTAAGTAACCATCGTCTTGCAATTCCATGGGTGCAGCTTCCCTGTTATGTCTAGGCATCATGATCTCATAGCAGGTGTCCTGATCCTCTCTTATAATTATTCCATCCCTTCTTCTGTGATCTTCCCTGAGCCTTAGCTATAGTGGTTGAATTTTAGATGCATCCACTGGAAGTGGGCACTCCACAGTCAGCAGTGCTCTGCATTTTGACCAGTTGTGAATTTCTATAAGAGTCTTCATCTACTGCAAAAAGAAGCTTCTTTGATGAGGAGTGAGAACTACATTTACCTGTAGTTATAAGGATAAATATTTAGAATACAGTTAGGAATTCTACTGGTTTAGAAAAATGGTACTAGTGGTTGAATATCCTCTATGGTCTATGGCCTCTCTGCTGTTAAGTCCATTACGAGCATGAGCTTTCTTGTCACTGAGATTCTAGGAAGTAGGTTCGATAATTATTCCCATTTTACAGAAAAAAAATCTGAAGGCAATTATTTTCCCAAAACTTATACAGCAGGATTGATATTTGAACTGAGTAACTACTACTACTAATTTGTCCATAAGACCAGGCAGGTCATAGAGGAGTTGTGCTTTGGTGATACCTTACCTTTGGAAAACAAGGCAAAAATAGCCAGAAAGAAGGCAAAAGTGAGCTCTTCAATATGACTTTTCCAGTTGTATGGTCCATTTCCCTTCTCTAATTACGTGTTTGACAATCCCTTGTTATGTGACAGACTTTTCCTGGGTAGACATGAACAAATGTCTATTTACTCCAGACAGGGAGCTAACAGACAAAGTATGGATACCACAAAGTTCCAACCTGGTGAGGCAATGAGTTTTATTATAGTTACTTATAGAAGCAGACATGACTCCAAGACCACTGTATAATCAAAGGAGTGACCCCAGCAGGAGTGACAGCTCACCAAAGCTGGAAACCCAGTGCATACTGTACACCATACAGCCAGCTCAACAGATTAACAGGTTGAAGAATGTCTTTTTCAAGTGGCTCTGTAGTCTGGGCTTTTTCCAGGCAACTCAGCTAGTTTTTGTTTCTTTTAGACCAGCAGTGTGTGGTGTGAGTCAAAAGACCCTTTCACAGGGGTTGCATATTGGATAACCTGCATATCAGATATTTACATTATGATTTATAACAGTAGCAATGAGAATAATGTTATGGTTGGGGGTCACCACAACATGAGGAACTGTATTAAAAGTTCACAGCATTAAGACAGTTGAGAACCACTGTTCTAAACAGGGTGGTCTCTGCTTCTCAGCAGTCTTTATGCTTTATATATTCTTGGAGTGGTAGGGTCCTGGTGAATCTGATCAGTTTAAGGGTCTTCCTGAAGCTAGGCAATTTTGAGTTGTTTACTTTTTGTGTTTCAGTGAGCTGTCCTAAGTATTTCACTCTCTTAGAACATCCTATTGTTTCATCTCCAGGTAAACATCCTATTTTAAGAAATTTCTATTTAAGATGGAAGCTTTTAATCTCAGAGGCAACTGCTACACAATGCTTTCTATATAACTGTTGCTCACATGTTAGAACATGTTAGTTATCTTAGTTTGCTTTTCTGTTACTATGATAAAGCAGTGACCAAAAGAAACTTGGGGAAGAGATGGTTTATTTCATCTTATAGTTTACAATGCATTATTAAGGAAAGTGAAAGATATTATGCTGTATAGTGACTACGTTTCTCTGGTTTATTTTCTGCAAGTTTTTCTATACTGCCTAGGATGATCTGCCCAGGAGTGGTACCATTTGCAATGGGGTGGGTCTTCTCACATCAGTCAACAATCAAGACGATTATCCTACAGACATGGCCACAGATCAATATGATCTACACAATCCCTTACTTGAGACTCTTCCTTACCACGTGACTCTTAGTTGTACTACATTGACAAGAAAAATATACCAGGACAACAGGCATATATGAAACTAGCATATGGGTAGAGGTTCCTATAAAAGTCAATTCACAGTGTCAAGAGAGATACTTGCTGGGCATCTCCTTTATACCACATAGTGGAGCCATTGTAAATGGGTCTGAGAGATTGTAGGGCTTTGAAAGTTATGTATCATGGTGTTTGGTTATATGTCTACCATAACTGCATGCCAGTTCTGTAATAGTGGCCTGGACAACCTCAGTTGTCGTCTTGTGCTTACAAAAATGAAGAGAAAGCCATCCATTCCCAGTCTTCTTGTTGTTGGAATAATTTTTAACAATAATTGGAATAGTTTAAATTCATATTACTTAAGAACCTCAAAACCTTGTTATTTGCATCACACAATTACTTTTCATTTGTGTTTTGTTTAAAAAGCTTGAAAGGGCACACAAGCCGTGAAAGAGGAAACAATCAAAATCTTAGGTTTGGTAACTATTAAACCAAATAAAGCTGAAATCTCTTAATGTACTTGATGTCTGGTCTCTGATGTTTGAGCTGATTCTGGGCCCTCTGACTTTGATTATATGAATCCTAGAAACTCCTGGGTGATGTGAATTACGAACCTTATGCTAAAGTTGTAAATTGGTTACATAAATTTGTTCATATCAAGTAATTTAGTTTATTATTTGGATCCATTGAGCAAAAGCCAGCGCTCTTTTAACGATGTTAGGAAGTACATCTATCTCTATGTCTCTACGCAAACATATTGGCTCATCTGTTATCCATCTGAGAACACTCACCTATTGTTCCTAAAGCACTTGTAGTTTCATTCTTCTCTGTTACTCCCAGTATTTCTTAAAGGATATGGGGCACTGGCCTCCCAGGAAAAGGATGAATGAGACTTCACAAGCATTTTACTAAGTGAACGTCTTCTATACATTTTGACAGTGGTGGGTCTGTCCTAGAAGGCAAAAAAGGAAATTAAACATAGGTTCTTTTTTAAGGATTTTTAAAATTCTTCTATCATATATTACATACCAACCACAGTTTTCCCTCCCTCCTCTACCCTCTTCTCCCCTAGACCTCTCTTCCCTTTAAAGAAGAGCAGACCTTAAAGGGGGCCTCAACCAAATACAGCATAACAAGCTACAATAAGACCAGGGACATATTCTCACATCAAGCCCAGACAAGGCAACCCAGTAGGAGGAAAAGGGTCACAAAGGCAGGCAGAAGAGTCAGAGACAGACCCTGATCCCACTGTTAGGAATCCCACAAGAACAGTAAGCTAAGCAACCATAACATATATGCAGAGGACCTAGGCCAGACCCATACAGGCTCCCTGATCTCTGTGAGCTCACTTGAGTCCCAGTCAGTTGATTCTATGGGCTGTGTTCTTGTGGCATACCTCTGGTCCTTCCAATCCTTTCTCCCTCTCCTCCCTAAGACTCCCCAAGCTCTACCTAATGCTTGGCCATGGGACTCTGCATCTGCTCTCCTCAGTTGCTAGATGAATTCACTCTGGTCTCTTTGATGATGATTATGCTAGGAAGAATTGAATGCTTTGTTTTGTTTTGTTTGATTTTTAGGGAAAAATAAAGTATGCTTTTTTGGCCATGAATAGACCCCTGATTTTAGCTGACAAGCCAGGTTTTATGAAGACAGAAATCCTGTCAGGATCCTCACAGAGGTCAAAGCCTTCTAGTCTGTATTTTCCTGACAGGCTTCTGGGTCAGAGATCTGGGAGACAGTTTCAGACTACCGGCAGGCCTCTCTCTGTCCTCCAGATACTGCACAGCGGAAATCTTAGCTTCAAGGCCCTAGGCTTGGAACACGTAAACATGGCAGCCAGGCTATTTACCATCCATTCTTTAGCACCTCCTAGGTGGAGGTCACCTCCACTCCATCAAGGACTGCCTCCCAGTAGTATTTGTGCTAGACTTCCTGACCCAGCCTGCAATGCTGGGCTTTGTCTTTCCTTCATCTTCTCTTCCCTTGGTACTCTCCTCCCTCTGCCCTCCATCTCCCCTTTCATTCTTTTTGTTGATTTTTCCTGAAACTGGCTCATGACACTGAGGGTAAAAACTATTCATTCTCCAGCATGATTGTGCCTTTTTTTATTAGATATCTAGAAATTTCAGCCTGACGTGCACCCTGCTTCTTCCAAAGAATTCTGTTCACAGATGCCTCCCATTCCCCCTTCAAGGTTTTAGCAGGTTCCTCCTCCCCTTGAGGCTCCCCTGAGGGGAGTGTCATGAATCAAGGCAACTCTGCTTGAGATGTATAGCTGCCTGGGTAAGATGGTCACTTACCATCTTGTGACTTGTCAAGGGCAACTTGCTGACGTTCTGAAGATTCTGAGACTGATGTTCTAAGATTCACTTGCCTAATTACAGAACTGAGCCATTTCTTTGTGGCAGATAGACACTCTGTGGGTACCAGTCCCACATGCAAAGGCTGAGCTAATGGCTGGTTCTGAACTGACCCATGCCTTTACTACTTTGAGCATCACACATCCTGGCTGCTGCTGTTTCCAGAAGCCTCTGTAGTGGTTAAAAACCATGTTCTCCTGAAAGAGTAGGTGGACTCTGCAAAGTGTGTGCTTAAAGTGCCCCCACACTTTAATAATGTCATTAAAACTCGATACTGCTGCACAGAGAGACGTTTGAGGATATGTAAAGACCCCTCTTTGTGTCCCCAGATCATCATTTGTCTGAAGTCCCCTAAAACAGAGACAAATGCCTGGAATTGTGTCTGCGTTACCTCCTTTACTCTTTTCTTAAATTCATTTATTTACTTTACATTTCAATCACAGCTTCCCTTTCCTCTCCTCTTCCCAGTCACTCCCCCACACCTTTTCTCCCTTTACCACCCCCCCCATCCTTTTCTCCTCAGAGTCATTTTGATTTGAATTTCCCTGATAGTTAAGGATGTTAAACATTTCCTGAAGTGCTTCTCAGCCATTAGAGATTCCTCTGACAAGTATTCTCTGTTTAGTTCTGTACTCCATTTTTTAAATAGATTATTTGGTTTAATTGATGTCTAATTTCTTGAGTTCTTTATATATCTTGGATATTAGCTCTAGGTTGGATGAAGGGTTGGTGATGATCCTTTCCCATTCTGTAGGCTGCTGCTTTGTCCAAAAGACAGTGTCCTTTGCCTTACAGAAGCTTTTCAATTTCATGAGATCCCATTTTTCTATTGTCGATCACTGAGTCTGACATTGATTCTGTTCAGGAAGTTGTCTCCTGTACAATGTGTTCAAGGTTATTCCCCACTTTCTCTTCTATCAAGTTCAGAGTATCTGGTTTTATGTTGAGGTCTTTTGATCCACTTGGACTTGAGTTTTGTGCAGGGTGATAAATATGGATCTGTTTGCATTATTCTATATACAGACATCCAGTTAGACCAGCACCATTTGTTGAAGATGCTTCCTTTTTTCCCACTATATAGTTTTGGCTTCTTTGTCAAAAATCAAGTGTCCATCATGTATGTATTTACTTCTGAGTCTTTGATTCAATTCCATTGATCAACTTATCTGTCTCTGTACCAATACCATGCAGTTTTTATTGCTATTACTCCATAGTACAGCTTGAGATCAGGGATGGTGGATCCTCCAGTGGTTCTTTTATTATTCAGGATTGTTTTAGCTATTCTGGGATTTTTTTTTCATATGAAGTTGAGAATTGCTCTTTCAAGGTCTGTATAGGATTGCGTTAGAACTTTGATGGGGATTGTATTGAATCTGTAGATGGCTTTTGTGAAGATGACCATTTTTACTATGTTAATTCTTCTGACCCATAAGCATCATGGATCTTTCCATCTTTCGATATCTTCAATTACTTTCTTCAGGGATTTGAAGTTCTTGTCATACAGGTCTTTCACTTTCCTGGTTAGAGTTATCTCAAGATATTTTATGTTATTTGTGGTTATGGCAAAGGATGTTGTTTCCCTAATTTCTATCTCAGTCTGTTTATCATTTGTATAAAGGAGAACTATTGATTTTTTTTTTTAGTTAATTTTGTATCCAGCCAATTTGCTGAACATTTTTATCAGCTGTAGGAGTTCCCTGCTAGATTTTTTTTGGAAACATTGTTATGCCTGTTCTTTAGCCCCAAAAGACCACCAAGGAGCTGATTCCAATGCAATCGCACTAGGGTCATTTTATTTAACCTGGAGCTTGGGCTCACTGCCGACCCTGAAACAATAGGACAGAAAGGTGAAACCCTGAGCCCAGTTTCAAGAAAGTATTTATAGAAGTAAGCAAGCAATCAAGGGGATTTCTAGCCTGGCCCATATCTGATTGGGAGGAGGCTATTATAGAATTGTGTTGCCCTTTAAAATAATTAGCTGGTGTTGGGAGCCAAACCATAAACTTAACTTCTGCTTTCCTCCTGATTGGTGGTTGTTAGGAAACGAAGTGTCAGAAGCAGGCTTGTAACCTAGAGCTACAAGTTTGTTGGGGAGTAATCTTAAGTCATCTTATTGCTCTAGCTATAACTTTAAGTACTATATTGAATAGAAACAGAGAAAGTGGACAGCCTTGTCTTGTCCCTGATTGTAGTGGAATTGAGTTTCTCTTCATTTCATTTGATCTTGGCTAAAGGCTTGTAAATTGCTTTTATTATGCTTAGGTATGTCTCTTGTATCCATGATCGCTCCAATATATTTAACATGAATGGGTTTTGTATTTTATCAAAGGCTTTTCAAGCATCTAATGAGATGATCATGTGGTTTTTTTTCTTTAAGTTTGTTTATATAGTGGATTACATCGATGGATTTCCGTATATTGAACCATCTCTGCATCTATAGGATGAAGCCTGCTTGATCATGGTGGAGGATCTTTTTGATGTGTTCTTGGATTTGGTTTGTGAGTGTTTTATTGAATGTTTTTGCATCAATGTTCATAAGGGAAATTATTCTGAAAATCTATTCTTTCTTGAGTCTTTTCATAGTTTAGGTATCAGGATGACTATGGCTTCATAAAATTAATTTGGCAATGTTCCTTTTGTTTCTATTTGTGGAATGATTTGAGGAGTATTGGCATTATTGGCATTAGTTCTTCTTTGAAATCCTGGTAGAACATAAAACCTAAAACTATCTGGCCCTGGACATTTGTTTGTTTGTTTTATTTTGTTTTTGGTTGGGAGACTTTTAATGACTGTTTCTATTTTCTTAGGGATTATAGGTCTCTTTAGATTATTTATCTGATCTTGATTTCATTTTGGTATGTGTTTGAAGTTTCGTTGATTCTTTATATGGTCTCCTTGTTTCTAGTTTATTGATTTCAACTCTGAGATTAATTATTTCCTGCTGTCTATTCCTCTTGGGAGTATTTGCTTCTTTTTGTTCTCGAGCTTTAAGGTCTGCTGTTAATTCACTAGTATGCGATCTCACTTATTTCTTTTTGAAGGCACTTAGTGCTATAAACTTTCCTCTTAGCACTGTTTTCATTGTGACTTACAAGTTTGGTTATGTTATACCTTCATTTTCATTGAATTCCAGGAAGTCTTTAATTTCTTTATTTCTTCCTTGTCCCAGTTTTCATTGAGTAGAGAATTGTTCAGTTACCATGATTTTTTAGGTTTTTTGTTGTTTCTGTGGTTATTGAAGTTTAGCTTTAATCCATGGTGGTCTGATAAGATACAGGGGCTATTTCAATTTTCTTGTGTCTATCAAGACTTGCTTTGTGAAAGAGTTTATGTAGTCAGTTTTAGGGAAGGTTCCATGAGGTGCTGAAAAGAATGTATATTCTTTTGTGTTTTGGTAAAATGTTCTTTAGATATCTGTTAGGTCCATTTGAGTCATAATCTTTGTTAGTTTAATCATTTCTCTGTTTAGTTTGTGTCTGAATGACTTGTCCATTGATGAGACATAATGGGGTGTTGAAGTCTCCTATTATCAGTGTGTAGGGCTTGATATATAATTTAAGCTTTAGTAATGTTTCCTTTACAAATGTGTGTGTCCTAGCATTTGGAGCATAGATACTCAGAATAGAGATGCCATTTGGAGGATTTACATTTGATGAGTATAAAGTGTCCTTCCCTGTCTCCTTTGATTACTTTTGATTGAAAGTCAATTTTATTAGATATTAGAATGGCTACTCCAGCTTACTTTTTGGGTCTATTTGGTGAGAAATTCTTTTCAGCCCTTTACTCTGAGGTAATCTCTATCTTTGATGCTGAGGTATGTTGCTTGTATGCAGCACAATGATGGATCCTGTTTTCCTATCCATTCTGTTAGTCGGTATCATTTTATTAGGGACTGGAATCTATTGATGTTGAGAGGTATTAATCTCCAATGACTGTGTATTCCTGTTATTTTGCTGGTGCTGGTGGTAGTGTGTGTGGTTGTGTGTGTGTGTGGGGGGGGTTGTGTGTGTGTTCTTTCTTTAGTTTTTGTTGGTATGGAATTATTTCTCATGTCTTCTTCAGTGTAGTTAACCTCCTTGGGTTGGCGTTTTCCTTCTAATATCTTTTGTAGAACTGGATTTGTAGATAGATGCTGTTTAAATTTGGTTTTGTCATGGACTATTTTGTTTTCTCCCTTTATGGTGGTTGAAAGTTTTGTTGGCATCTGTGATCTCAGAGACTCCAAGACATCTATCTGCCTAGGTCCTTCTGGCTTTACTTATTTTTGCCTTTTTTCTTTTTTTAAAATTAATTTTTATTGGATATTTTATTTACATTTCAGCTGTTAGCCCCTTTCCCCATTTTTCCCCCACCCAGAAATTCCCCTATCCCATTCACTTTCCTCCTGCTTCTATGCTTTTAGAGTCTCTTTTGAGAAGTCAGGTGTAATTCTGACAGGTCTGCTTTTATATGTTACTTGGCCTTTTTCCCTTGCAACTTTTAATATTCAGTTTTGTTCTGTACATTTAGTGTTTTGATTATCATGTGGCAGGAGGATTTTCTATTCTGGTCCCATCTATTTGGTGTTCTGTAAGTTTCTTTTATGTTTATAGGCATCTCTTTCTTTAGGTTGGTAAAAATTTTTCTACAATTTTGTTGAAAATAATTTCTGTACCTTTGAACTGGGAATCTTCTCCTTCTTCTATTCTTATTATTCTTAGGTTGGTCTTTTCATAGTGTCTCAGATTGCCTTGGATGTTTTGTGTTAGGAACTGTTTAGATTTAACATTTTTTTGGCCAATTTATTGATTTCTTCTATTGTATCTTCTATGCTTGAGATTTTCTCTTCCATCTCTTGTATTATGTTGGTGATGTCGGTGTGTCTGTAGTTCCTGTTCTCTCATCTAGGTTTCCCATCTCCGGAATTTCTTCAGTTTATGTTTTTTTTTTTTTTATTGCTTCTACATCCATTTTGAGATATGAATGGTTTTATTCATTTTCTTCACCTGTTTGACTGTATTTTCTTGTATTTCTTTAAAAGATTTATTCATATCCTTTTTAAAGGTCTATATCATTTTCATACTATTGAATTTAAGGTCATCTTCTTGTGCTTTAGCTGTGTTAGGGCATCCAGGGCTTGCTGTAGTTGGATAGCCAGGTTCTGGTTGTGTGCCATATTGCACTGGCTGTTGTTGGTTGTGTTTTTACCTTGGCCTCTGGCCATTTGGATTTTGTGGTTATTATAGGTTCAGGTAATGATTTCTGAGTTTATCTTTGTTGGAAAGGTGTTTTCCGCTTGGTTTCTGTTTCCTCAGTCCATTGACCTAAATAGCCTGGGGTTTTGGTGACCAGCAAGTTTTCAGGTCTAGTAGAGTGTGTTTGCTGGGTTTTTTTCTGGCCTGCATGATCTCTGGGTTTTAGGGTGCTAAAGTTGCCTCTGAGATCCCTATTACCACCTTGGCCTGGGTCCCTTGTGCCTGCATGGTCTTCAAGAAATCAGGCAGTGTTGGGAAGGGTAGAAAATGGAGCACAGGGTATAGGGTGCAGGTTATCACTGTTGGGTATGCTTTTAGGGGTATTGGTGAGCAAGGCAACATGGGTCCCTGTGTTTAGGAGTTTATATTCTGTAGTAATTGGATATCCTAGACTAACCTACTTGAGATTTTTAGATAATTCTTGAAGATAATATTAGCTAGAAGTCATTCATGTTTAAGTGTGAGTGATACTCTGAGAGATTTCAAAGTACAACTCACTGATGTAAGTTTAAATGAATCTCTAGTACCTATGTGAGGTGACGGACTTACTAATTAGTATGCTTGTGGTAATCATTCTATAGTGTGTATGTATGTATATATATGTATGTATGTGTATGTATGTATAAAACCATTATGTAGTATATACAAAATGGAACTCAGGGAATCCTGTAGAAGAGGTAGATAAAGGATTGTAGGAACCAGAGGGGTAAAGGACACCAGGAGAATATGGCCCACAGAATCAATTAAGCAGGCCTCATAGGGCTCCCAGAGACTGAAGTGTGACAATCACAGAGCCTGTAAGGGTCTGTGCTAGGTTCTCGGCATATATGTTGTGGTTGTTTAGCTTGTGGTTTTGGGAAGTCTCCTAACAGTGGTAGTTTAGGTCTCTCTAACTTTTCTGCCTGAACTTGGACCCTTTTCCTCCTCTTGGGTTGCCTTGTCCAGCCTTGTTATGAAGGTTTGTGCCTAGTTTATTGCATCTTGTTATGAAATATTCAGCTCTTATTCCTGGGATGCCTGGCCTTTTATGAAGGGAAACGGAAGAGCAGGAGAGAGGGGAGGTGCAGTGGAGGAGGGGACTTGGGTGCAGTGGAGGAGGGAGGTTGAGATTGGTATATATTGTATGAGAGAGGCATAGAAAAAGAAAAAAGAAAAAGAAAACATTCATTTTAAGGTTATCATATAATGTTTGAATATGTGTATATGTCATGTAGTGTTCAAGTGAAGGTTACACAATTTGGTCATGTATATTTCAATAAAGCCAAAGGAAAAGAATCTTTTTGAACCAGTAAATTTTTCAACATTTAGTCCTTATACAAATTGTTCCAGTTTTCTGCCTCCTAATTCTTGAATGATATTCGTCTTCAATGGTCTTTCAAACAGTCCTATTTAATGATACAGACAACTTTACTTAGGTGTCTGGATTTATTCATTTTTTTCTAGTAAATATTTATTGAGTACCAATTATATTCCAAGTCCTATCGTAGCCATCTGGGGATATATCAGCGAACAAAACAGATCAACACCTCTGCTTTCATGAAGTTTAACTTCCCCTGGAGCTTTGGTGAATAATCCTCACTGTCATCTCATGTATCTTGTACAAGAGCCATATGTGCTTGAAGAAAAGATGTGGGGCCAGAGGCTTGAATGATGCAAGGCAGTGACAGGAAAGCTTCTGCACAGGACTATCCAAGAAGCAGGCTAAAGGAACAGCGCTGGGCTAGTATGATGGAAGTATAAGGAGCAAGGAGATGAATTTATATTTCTGTTGAGTAACTACAGTGTGTCTGTCGTTCATGCCCCCTAAGCATTTAGTGTGTGATAGGAAGCAAAATAAATCTAGTCCTTATTCTCCTGGGATTTATAGTCTGAAGAAGAATGAATATGTGAAAAAATATCACTTAAGTAAATCTTAAGGCCCGACTTTGAAAAGTACTAGGAAAGAAGATTCTCATAGGATGTGACATAATTTAGACCAACAGACCAAGGAGGAGGAGGAGTTGCAACGTAGTGGAGATATGGAGAATGAATAACATGTTAATTAAGCAGGTTAGGCAGAGTGTAGAAAAGGAAGAGCATTCCAGTCTGAGGCAACGCAGTGTTCAAGGTTCTAGTGGTAGTCAAAACAAGGTAGCAAGGATGGACTGACAAGCCAACATGGCTGCATACAAAGAATGGGAGGTGTATGCATTGAGGAATAATTAGAGATATAGTGAGTGACAAACAATGAATATATTAATATTAATTAATCTATATTAAGATGTCTGGTTTTGTATTGTTAAAAATGGTAGAAAATCACTAAGGAGTTTAACGTGTGCCTAACATTACCAGATTGTCTTTCTATAAAGTTACTATGTTGTAATATGGCAAATAAGAATGCAGGAGGAGCCGGCGGTGGTGGTGCACGCCTTTAATCCCAGCACTTGGGAGGCAGAGACAGGTGGGTTTCTGAGTTCGAGGCCAGCCTGGTCTACAGAGTGAGTTCCAGGACAGCCAGGGCTACACAGAGAAACCCTGTCTCGAAAAACCAAATTAAAAACAAAAAAGAATGCAGGAAGATATTGAGGTACTTCAGTTGAGACATGTTGATGGTTTGGACTATAGAGATAGAGCTACTCTGGCTGGAGAAAAATGATCACATCTGGAGCTAGACAGATGGCTCAGCAGGTAAGAGCATTGGCTGCTCTTACAGAGGACTTCGGTTCAATTCCTAGCACCCACCTGGTAGTTCATAACCATCTATATATAACTCTAGTCTTAGGAGATCTGATGCAAACACACACATACAAACAAAGAGAAAGAGAGAGAGGGGGGGAGATAGAGAGGGAGAGAGAGAGAGAGAGAGAGAGAAATAAAATAAAAATAACAATTACATTCAGGATATATTTGTGGCATTGAGACCGCTGGATGTATTGATGTTGTATATATGAGAATGAAGTAAAACATGTCAAGAGAAATTAGCTATATTTTTATCTGGTGCAAATGGGTGGGTGGTAATGTCATCCATTGACATTAGCATGGATCATACTTTGAAATGAGAAGCCTTGAGTTCAGGTTCCTTGACTATTCTACCCCTTGCTGCAAGATTGCATCAGATCCCTTAAGACTAGAGTTATAGATGCAAAATGTAGACCTGCACACACATTTTTTATAGCATTATTTCACCCAACAGTCTTTGCATCCAAGCCATTCACTCCAGTAATGATACCTAAGTACACTCTTGGCAATTCCTGCATTAATGCTCTAACTCTTGCTATTTTATTTGGCTAGGATGCTTTCCTGTCCTTTCCTTAAAACAGCTTTTATTAACTCTAATACACTGGGCTCTTTCTGTGTGAATTCTAAGAGAATTTATTGGCTTCAACCATCATCTGACATTTTTCAATCACAAGCATGTCATTTCTAATTTACAAATGGTCTGAGGTGCAAAGTTCATTTGTACACCAGTTGTCTGAAGTGCAGAATGAATGTTAGGCTCCAACACTAGTCTATAAAACCAATTTAATCTTTTAAATTTATATGGATCACATATAGGGTCGGTTTTGATGTAAAAGTATAGAAAACTATATTCATAAGTGATTAAATGGAAAAAAATAGAATCGAGTGAAAGATCATATTACAGATTTGCAATGTCAATGCATAAAGGAATATTTTCATTAATTCATAAAGCATTTGATACAACATATCTTGATCATATTCACCCCCTCTTTCCACCTTCTCACAGATCTACCTCTCTCCCCACTTTCTGTCCTTTTTAAAATTTTTCTTTGTGTTTAGAGGATGGTCTCTCTACACAGCCCTGGCTGTTCTGGAACTCACTATGTAGTCCAGGTCGGCCAGAGGTCTAACCTGCCTCTGTCTTCCAAGTGCTGGGATTAAAGGTGTGCACTGTCAAGCTAGCAATCCTGTCCATCCTTTCAACAGACTATCTTGGAGCAGGTGCCTGGCTCTTCTGACTCTTAAGATCTTTCTGCCCCCTCTTCTGCTCTGTGCCTTCAACCTTAAGTATAGAAATTGTGGGCGGGGCGGTGGTGGCGCACGCCTTTAATCCCAGCACTTGGAGACAGAGGCAGGCGGGTTTCTGAGTTCGAGACCAGCCTGGTCTACAGAGTGAATTCCAGGACAGCCAGGGCTACACAGAGAAACCCTGTCTCAAAAAACCAAAAAAAAAAAAAAAAAAAAAAAAAGAAAGAAAGAAAGAAGGAAAAGAAATTGTGTTGTAAATGTATTAATTAATTAGGTCTGGGCATTCCATGGTCAATTGTGTTCTGCATTTGACCAGCTGTGGATATCTGTATCGATCTCCCTCTGCCAGAAAAAGAAGGAGAGAAACACTTATCCATGGCCTTAAGGATAAATGTTTAGAATGCAGTTAGATAAACTGGTTTAAGAAACTGGCTGCAATAGGTTCTCCTCTAAGCTCTATGGCCTTACCAGGCAGTTGACTAAATTTACAGTGGGCATAAATTCCATTCTTCTAATCAGGCCTAACTCCAATTAGGTGACTACTGGTTACCCTTTGGACATAAGTACCACTATTTCACCTTGAAGAATATCTTGTCATTCTGGTTATTGTTTGGTTCATAGACTACTGATTGCTTTTCTCCATTGAAAGCTTGTATGGCTCCTTCCAAAACTAGGAAAGCTAGTCCCTAGTGAGTAGGATTCTAGTTCAGATACAGACTGATTCCTTCAAAACTTGTATCTGAAGTATTTGGTGGTGTCTTCAGCAATAGGATCTTACCTTCTTTTCTGGAACGCACCAAGGGTAATGTCAATAGCATATATTGATTTGAGGTCTTTTGGAGTCCCTTAAACAACTCAAAGGAATGTTTCCTTTACCTGGCACCGTGGATTTGTTAAATGGTATATGGTTTGTGGCAAGGAGCATTGTCACCTAACTGGCATAATTAGCTAGATACACATAAACACATATAATATATATTTACATGTAATTTTAAGTAGCCATAAAGAAATTTCTATGGCTACTACAATCATCTTGTGATGGTTTGTATAAGCTTGGCCCAGGGAGTGGCACTATTAGAAGGTGTGGCCCTTTTGGAGTAGACATGGCACTGTGGGTATGGGCTTTAAGACCCTCATCCTAGCTACCTGGAAGCCAGTATTCTGTGAGCAGCCTTCAGATGAAGATGTAGAACACTCAACATTTCCTGAACTATGCCTACTTGGATGCTGCCATCTTCCCACCTCGATGATTATGGACTGAACTTCTGAACCTGTAAGCCAGCCCCAGTTAAATGTTGTCCTTTTAAGAGTTGCCTTGGGAGCCTGATATAGCTGTCTCCTTAGAGGTCTGCAAGAGTCTGACATATTCAGAGGCAGATGCTCACAGCTAACCATTAAACTAATCATGGGGTTCCCAGTAGAGGTGTTAGAGTGAAGACTGAAGGAGTTGAAAGGATTCGCAACCCCATGAGGAGAACAACAATACCAACCAACCAGAGCCCCCAGGATCTAAACCACCAGCCTGGGAGCGCTTTGGGAGGGACCCATGGCTCCAGATATATATGCAAGGGTGTTATAGGTGGAAGAAGAGATCCTTGGTCCCATGAACGCTGGACGTCGTCGTGTGGGGGGGAATTCGAGGGTGGGGTGGGGAGGTGAGGTGCGGGGGGGGGTAGGTGGGGAGACACCCCCATAGAAGTAGGAGGAGGGGGAAGGGATAGTGAGTTCCTGGGAGGGAGAGGGGGACATGGGGTAAGGGGAGAACATCTGAAATGTAAATAAAACTTCCAATAAAAAAAAAAAGAGTTGCCTTGGTCATGGTGTCTGGTCACAGCAGTAAAACCCTAAGACACATCCTTAGTGTTTTTTAATCCCTCCCCTTTCCCTCTGCATATCATTCTTCCTCCATCCCCAGGTAAGTCTTTCCCATATGTTTCCCCCATTTCCCTTTTCATAGCATCTCTGAACTACTAGTCTCCTCTCCTGTGTTCCCCCATCATACTATAGTTTCCAGGTATCTGTGGTTAGCCACAGTGAAGAGAAAACACGTGGCATTTGTCTTTCTAGATGTGTGTTACCTCACTCATTATTTCCTAGTTTTATCCATTTACCTGTAAATTTAATGATTTATAGCTAAATAGTATCCTTTTGTTTACACACAAAGAGAGACAGACAGACAGACAGACACACATACACACACATTATCTATTCTTCTATTGAAAAAATATGTATCTTGTTTCCATTTCCTAGCTGTTGTAAACAGAGAAGCAATGAATGTAGCTGAGTAGGTATCTGCTATCTGCGGAGTATGATGTCAAATCCTCTGGCCATATGCCAAGTACTAGTATAGCTGATTCATGTGGTATATTTGCTGTTAGATATTTTCAGAGTTCTCCACACAGATTCTCAGAGTATCTGCACCAGTTTGCATTTTCACCAACAGTGAATTTTTTATTCCTCCTTTCTCACATCCACACCAGGATTTGTTGCCAGTTATGTTCTTGATCTTAACCATTATGACTCTGATAATATGAAAGATGTTTTGATTTTGATTTCCCTAATTTCTAAGAATGATAAATATTTTTGAGACATTTTTAGACATTTTCATATAGTCTACTGTTTAATTCGGTTGCTTTTCTTGTCTGTTTTTGAGTTTGTACTATACTCAACTATAGTCCATATATCAATCCTCCATCAAATAGATGTATAGTCAGCAAAGAGCTATTTTGATGACACATATATATTTATATAAGAGAATAACATAAGTTTCAGGGGCAAAGTCTTATGGTTTGAATGTGACTTACTTTAAAACTGATGCTGAAATTTAAGTACCATCAAGGCCATATTGAGAGATGGGACTTTTATGAAGTAATTAGTGTATGGAGGTCTAGTTATTGTAAATCAAAAGCTGTTTTGAGGGTAGGTTCCCTATAAAAGGAAGAGTTTGTAATTATTCTTCCCATCTCTTCCCTCTGTCTTCCCTTTCTCCTGTCATTCTTCTTTTTCTCCTTTCCTCCTTCTCTCCTTCCCTTCCTCCTCTACACCCCACATTGACTCTTCTGCCATGGGTGATACAGTAAGGAGGCCTGCATCAGATGCTGCTTTCTTCTTCATCCTCTCAGCCTCCAGAACTTGGAGATAAATTTCTGTTCATTCTTGGGTATTTTGTCACAGAAGCACCTGAACTAAGTAAGATACAGGCTTTATAGGGAAAGAAGCTGAAGCACAGAGAACCAACATTTACAATGTGAATAAATTTAAATAATTAATAAGAGAAACGTTTGGAATGAACCTCACGTGAAGGATATGGTGAATAGCATAAACAAAGCTGCAGAACCTGGGGAGCCACATACAGGGAACAGCACACATTCTTGCTGGCTGGTGGGCTCACAGAATACAACACATAGGAGGAATTCTGAATACAAATGGTCTAAAATGTCAAAGAGTGATGCATGAACTTTATTCAGCAGACCCGTATTGGAAGGGCATGATGAATGTGTCCTTTTGAGAATGTTAATAAAGTATCGTTGTTGTGTAAGATGGATTGGAAAGAAGACAGTAAAGGAGGGTCATCAAGCCAGGCTCTTGATGCTGCTCAGCAATCCCTTGTTTATCACCAATGTTCACAAGGCCAAGTTAATGTAAATAGGAATGCTTTTTATGCTTTGTGCTCTACTACCAAATTCACATTTTCCTTCCCCTGGTAATGTTTCTCATTAGTAGTAACTAAGCTTGCTTTGTAAATACGTACTATTTCATGTAGTCCTTACAACTACACTATAAGAAAGAGTTCAAGGATTCTTGAGAAAGTGATACTTAAGTTGTTGTGATCCCGATTTTCATAAGCAATCTCATAGGTCAATTACTTAAAAAACAGGGAAAAACATAGCTATTCTTCATTTTATAAAAGAGATCTCACCTGCTTATCCTCATCTGACTACCTATATGTTATGCATGTGACAGGTAACATATATAATTATATGTCTACTGTCTTGATTACACAAATATGCCAGTTATGACTGCAGAACAGCAAAGACTTCTGGGATTAGAGAAGGAAATTCTCATCATAAGGTAATCTCCAATCATGATCACCAGTGAGCCATTCTTTCCATCTTCCACATCCTTGTACAGTCCTTTCTACATTGACTTTTGTCTTAGTTAGGGTTTCTATTGCTAAGATAAAATCCAGGACCAAAAGCAACTTGGGAAGCACAGGGTTTACTTCACCTTATAACTTATAGTTAGTTCATCATCCAGGTATGTCAGAGCAGGAACTCAAGGCAGAAACCTGGAGGCAGAAGCTGATGTAGAGGTTATGGAATGGCGCTGCTTCCTGGTTTGCTCCTCATGACTTGTCTGCCTGCTTTCTTACAGCACCGGTGACAGCCATCGTAGGGATGGCACCACCCATAATGGGCTGGGGCTTCCTACATCAGTCACCAATTAAGAAAATTCACACCCCCTTTCTGGCTGATGCCTTCTGCCAGAACAGAAGCTAGCTTGTCTGTTCCCCTGAAGACACCACAGCCTGAAGGCATCCCAGGAGTTCTGCTCCACACAGGGCAAGTGGCAAGGGACACTTCCAAAGGCCCACAGCTTCAGGGAGCCCAGTGGACTTGGGACCCAACACTCCCCAAACCCCTTCCCAGAATTCTTCCAGGGCAGATCACCAACTTGTCCACTCCCCTGTAGACACCACAGCCTGAAGGCATCCCAGGAGTTCCTCTGCACACAGGGCAATTGACAACATAGCCTAAAGGCATCCCAGTAGTTCCGCTGAACATAGGGAAACAGACCCCACAGTCCAAAGGCCTCCCTGGAGAACAGCCTCACACAGAGCAACAGCTCTACTGATCCCCTGAAGATACAACCATCTGAAGGCCTCCCAGGAGATCTGATGCAGCCAGGGGAACAGGTCAGCAGCATACACACACGCTTCTGAAGACCCCACAGTCCAAGGCGATAGGCCTACCAGGAGACCTGAAGCAACCCAGAGACACAAGAGGCTCCAGACAGAGACACCCAGACCAGCAAACACCAGGGATAACCAGATGGGGAGAGGCAAGACCATAAGCAACAGAAGCCAATATACTTTGGCATCATCAGAACCCAGTTCTTCCACCACAGCAAGCCCTGGTTACACCAATATACCTGAAAATCAGGAAGCTGATCTAAAATCCTATCTCATGAAGATAATAGAATCATTTAAGGAGGATATAATTAACTCACTGAAAGAAATATGGGAAAACACAGGTAAACAAGTAGAAACTCTTAAAGAGGAAACAAATAAATCTCTTAAAGAAATACAGGAAAATACAATATCAAACAGAGGAAAGGAACTGAACAAAGTGGTCCAAGACCTAAAAGTGGAAGTAGAAACAATAAAGAAAACACAAATGGAGGCAACCCTGGAAATGGAAAACCTAGGAAAGAGGTCAGGAATTACAGATGTAAGCATCACCAACAGAATATAAGAGATAGAAGAGAGAATCTCGGGTGTAGAAGATACCTTAGAAGATATTGACACAACTAATAAAGAAAATTCAAAACATAAAATACTCCTAACCCAAAACATCCAGGAAATCCAGGGCACAATGAAAAGACCAAATCTAAGAATAATAGGAATAGAGGAGAGAAGATTCCCAGCTCAAAGGATCCAAAAACATCTTCAAGAAAATCATAGAAGAAAACTTCCCCAACCTAAAGAAAGAGATGACCATAAATGTACAAGAAGCCTATAGAACACTAAATAAATTGGACCAGAAAAGAAAATCCTGTTGTCACATAATAATCAAAACACTAAATGCACAGAATAAAGACTATTAAAAGCTGCAAGGGAAAAGGGCCAAGTAACATATAAAAGCAGATCTATCAGAATTACACCAGACTTCTCAACAAAGACACTAAAAGCCAGAAGATCCTGGACAGAGGTCATGCAGACTCTATGAGAACACAAATGCCAGCCCAGGCTACTATACCCAGCAAAACTATCAATCAACATAGATGGAGAAACAATAATATTCCAGGACAAAACCAAATTCAAACAATATCTAGCTACCAACTCAGCCTTACAGAGAACTCTACAAGAAAAACTCCAACACAAGGAGGGTACTTACATCAAAGAAAAAACAAGATATTAATCATCTCACAACAAAGCCAAAAGGAGAGAATCACATGCACATAATGTCACCTACAACAACAAATATAACAGGAACTACCAATCATATGTCTTTAATATCTGTCGATATTAGTGGATTCAACTCACCTGTAAAAAGACATAAGCCAACAGACTGGATAAGCAAACAAGATTCAGCATTTTGCTGCATACAAGAAACACTCTTCCATAACAAAGACAGACACTCAGAGTAAAAGGTTGGGAAAAAAAAAAGTCTTCAAGCAAATAATCCCAAGAAACAAGCTGGAGTTACCATCCTAATATCCAATAAAATAGACTTTCAACCAAAAATTATCAAGCGAGATGAGAAAGGACACTTCATATTCATCAAAGGAAAAATCTACTAAGTGAAAAGTCTCAATTCTGAACATCTATGCCCCAAATGCAAGGGCACCCACATTCATAAAAGAAACTTTACTAAAGTTCAAAACACATGTTGAACCACACATAATAATAGTGGGAGACTTCAACACCCCACTCCCACTAATGGACAGGTAATTGAAACAGAAACTAAACAAAGACACAGTGAAACTAATAGAGGTCATAAACCAAATGGATTTAACAGATATCTACAGAACATTTCACCCTAAAACAAAAGAATATACCTTCTTCTTAGCACCACATGGTACCTTTTCCAAAATCGACCATATAATTGATCACAAAACAAGCCTCAACCAATATCAGAAGATAGAAATAATCCCATGCATTCTATCAGATCACCATGGCCTAAGGCTTGCCTACAATAATGACAAAAACAACAGAAAACTCACATACACATGGAAACTGAACAATTCTACAGTCAGTGATAATTTGGTCAGGGAAGAAATAAAGAAATTAAAGACTTCCTGGAATTCAATGTAAATGAGGACACAGCATACCCAAACTTATGGGAAACAATGAAAGCAGTGCCTAGAGGAAAATCCGTAGCACTAAATGCCCTGGTGAAGAAATTGGAGAAATCCTACACTAGCAATTTAACAGTACACCTGAGAGCTCTAGAACAAAAAGAAGCAAACACACACAAGAGGATTAGATGGCAAGAAACAGTCAAACTCAGGGCTGAAATCAACCAAATAGAAACAGAGAACTATCCAAAGAATCAACAAAACCAAAAACTGGTTCCTTGAGAGAATCAACAAGATAGATAACCCTCCTAGCCAAACTAAGGGGCACAGAGACAGTATCTAAATTAACAAAATCAGAAATGAAAATGGAGACATAACAACAGAAACTGAGGAAATTAAAAAAAAATCATCAGATTCTACTACAAAAGCCTATACTCAACAAAGCTGGAAAATCAAGATGAAACATGATTTTCTAGACAGATACCACATACCAAAGCTAAATCAAGAGCAGGCAAACTATCTAAACAGTCCCATATCCCCTAATTAAATCCAAGAAGTCATTAAAAACCTCCCAACAAAAAGAAAGAGAGAGAGAGAGAGAGAGAGAGAGAGAGAGAGAGAGAGAGAGAGAGAGAAAGAATGAAAGAAAGAAAGAAAAGAAAGAAAGCTAGCCAGCCCAGGGCCAGATGACTTTAATGTAGAATTCAATCAGACTTCAAAGAAGAACTAATATCAACACTCCTCAAACTATTCCGTAAAATAGAAACAGAAGGAACACTACCTAATTCATTCTATGAAGCCACAATTACTCTGATACCTAAACCACACAAGGACCCAACAAAAAAGAGAACTTTAGACCACTTTCGCTTAAGAATATTGATACAAAAATACTCAATAAAATTCTTGCAACCTGAATCCAAGAATACATCAAAACCATCATTTACCACGATTAAGTAGGCTTCATCCCAGGATGCAAGGTTTGTTCAATAAACAAAAATCCATTAACGTAATCCAATATATAAACAAACTCAAAGAAAAAAATCATATGATCATCTCCTTAGATGCTGAAAAAGCATTTGACAAAAATACAATACTCCTTCATGTTAAAAGTATTGGAGAAATCAAGAATTCAAGGCCTATATCTAAGCATAATAAAAGCAGTTTACTGCAAACCAACAGCCAATATCAAAACAAATGGAGAGATACTTGAAGCAGTCCCACTAAAATCAGGGACAAGACAAGGATGCCCACTCTCTCCATATCTATTCAATGTAGTATTCGAAGTTCTAGCTAGAACAATAGATAACAAAAGGAGATCAAGGAGATACAAATTGGCAAAGAAAAGTCAAGGTATCACTATTTGCAGATGATATGATAGTATATTAAGCAACCCCAAAATTCTACCAGAGAACTTCTACAGCTTGTAGGCAACTTCAGCAAAGTGGCTGGATATAAAATTAATTCAAATAAATCAGTAGCCTTCCTTTATACAAATGATAAACGGGCTGAGAAAGAAATTAGGGAAACAACACCCTTCACAATAGTCACAAATAATATAAAATATCTTGGGGTAACTCTAACCAAACAAGTGAAAGATCTATATGACAAGAACATGAAGACTCTCAAGAAAGAAATCAAATAAGATTTCAGAAAATGGAAAGATCTCCCATGCTCATGGATTGGCAGAATTAACATAGTAAAAATGGCCATCCTACCAAAAGCAATCTACAGATTCAATGCAATCCCCATCAAAATCCCAACTCAATTCTTCAAAGACATGGAAAGAGCAATTCTCAAATTCATCTGGAAAAGTAAAAAAACTCAGAATTAAAAAAAAAACAATTCTTAACAATAAAAGAACTTCTCGGGAATCACCATCACTGACCTCAAGCTGTACTACAGAGCAATAGTGATAAAAACTGCATGGTATTGATACAGAGACAGACAGGTTGATCAATGGAATAGAATTGAAGAACCAGAAAAAAACACCAAACACATACAGACACTTGATCTTTGACAAAGAAGCCAAAAATATACAATGGAAAAAAGAAAGCACCTTCAATAAATGGTGCTGGTCTAACTGGAAATCAGTATGTAAAAAAATGAAACTAGACCCATATTTGTCACCTTGCACAAAGCTTGAGTCCAAGTAGGTCAAGGACCTGAACATAAAACCAGGTACACTGAATGTAATAGAAAAAAGCAAGAAAGAGCCTGGAACTCATTGGCACAGGGAGAAATTTCCTAAACAGAACTCCAATGGCTCAGGCACTAACATCAAGAATTGATAAATGGGACCTCATGAAACTGGAAAGTGCCTATAAGAATTAGGATATACCCAGTAGGACAAATCTGCAACCTACAGATTGGGAAAAAAAAATCGTCACTAACCCCACATTCGATAGAGGGTTAATATCCAAAATATATAAAGAACTCAAGAAGCTACTCTCCAAAAACCCAAATATCTCAATCAAAACATGGAGTATAGAATGAAACAGAGAATTCAAAACAGAGGAATCTTGAATGTCTGAGAAGCACTTAAAGAAGTGTTCAAAGTCCTTAGTCATCAGGGAAATGCAAATCAAAATGACCCTGAGATTCCTACCTTACACCAATCAGAATGGCTAAGATCAAAGTGACATGTTGGCGAGGATGTGGAGAAAGAGGAACACTCCTCCATTGCTGGTGGGATTGCAAACTGGTACAACCACTCTGGAAATCAGTCTGGTGGTTACTCAGATAATTGGAAATAGATCTACCTGAAGATCCACCTATATCACTCTTGGGCATATACCCAAAAGATGCTCTACCATGCCATAGGGGCACGTGTTCTACTATGTTCATAGCAGCCTTATCTGTGATAGTCAGAAGCTGGAAACAACCCAGATGTCCCACAACAGAAGAATGGATACAGAAAATGTGGTTCATTTACACATGGGATACTATTGAGCTATTATGAATGAGGACATGATGAATTTTGCAGGTAAATAGATGAAACTAGAAAATATCATTCAGAGTGAGGTAACTCAGACCCAAAAGGACGTGCATGGTATGTACTCACTTATAAGTGGATATTAGCCAAAAAAAAAAAAAAAAAAAAAAAAAAGTACAGAATACCTAGGATACAATCCACAGAACTCAAGAAGGCTAACAAGCCAAAGGGCCCAAGTGAAGATATCTCAATCCCACTTGGGAGGGAGAAGAAAGCAATCATGGGGGGGGGGGGGGGGGGCGGGAGGGACCTGTGTGGGAGAGGGGAGAGGGAGGAGAAGAGGAGAATATGATCAGGTATGGGGTGGGGGGGAAGAACTGAAGCCCCGAGGGCCAGCAGAAAGAATGGAAACAGGCAATCTTGGGAGGTAAGAAGTGAGGGGACCCTCCAGAATGTACCAGAGACCTGGAAGGTGAGAGACTATCAGGACTCAAAGGGAGGGAGCTTGGATGAAATGCCCTGTAGTGGGGAGAGAGAATTTGTAGAGTTCACCTCCAGTAGAAAGACAGGGCATCAAGTGAGAGATGGGGTTGCCATCCCACTGTCAAAAACTCTGATCCAGAATTATTCCTGTCTGAAAGAACTGCAGGAACAAAAATGGAGAAGAGCCCGAGGAAAAGGTCTAGTGACTGGCCCAATCTGAGATCCAGCTCAGGGGGAGGTCCCAAGGCCTGACACTATTACTGATGCTGTGATTTGCTACAAACAGGAACCTAGCCTGGCTGCCTTCTGTGAGGCCCAACAAGCAGCTGAAAGAGTCAGATGCAGATATTTACACCCAACCAATGGACAGAAGTTGCTGACCCCTGTGGTTGAATTAGGGAAAAAACTAGAAGAAGCTGAGGAGGAGAGTGACCCTATAGGAAGATCAGCAGTTTCAAGTAACCTAGCTCATGAGATCTCTCAGACACTGAGTCACCAACTAGGCAGCATACACTAGCTGATATGAGGCCCCCAACATATATACAGCAGAGGACTGCTAGGTCTGGACTCAGTCAGAAAAGATGCACCTAACCCTTGAGAGACTTGGGGCCCCAGATAGTGGGAAGGTCTGCTGGGGTGGAGTGGGGGACATTCTCTTGGAGATGGAGGGTGGGGGGAGGAGGTGTGGGATGGGGAACAGTCGGAGGGTGGACCAGGAGAGGGATAAAGTCTGGACTGTAAAAAAAGATTAAAGAATAAATTAAAAAAAAAAGAAAACAAAAAAAGAAGAAAAGATAAAAGAAAGAAAATGCACACCACTGGCCAATTTGGTGGAGCATTTTCTCAATTGAAGTTCCTTCTTCAAAAAAAAAGACTCTAGCTCTGTCAGGTAAACATAAAATTAGTCAGTACAGTTTTCAAAGGGCTGCCCCAACACTCATTTCGATCATTGGAAGTATCAGGAAATTATGTTTTTTAACTTCTAAAATACTGTCTCAAAAATATGAAATCTTGCTTTTACTACATAAGGCAAATCTTCTTTAAACAACTGTTGTGTTGTGAATAATTCAAGGAATCATGTGAAGAGGCACAAACGTGGGGAAACCAAGGCGGAGCCAATAATCCCAGCAAATAGCTAGCCACATAAATGGGATTATTTGAACCATTGTAGCTATCCCACCTCAACAAATATTAAGCCAATGAACAGAATCATGGGAAACAATACCTTTTGTCCCAAACTATCACCTCTCAAGTGAACATGGAAATGGTTCCTTACACCCAGAAAAATAACCAAAAGTAGAATGTTAGTATCATGTTGAAGCTGCATGGTTTACATTCTATGTGCTTTTTCATTTGTTTAATTTTATGATTCTCAACTGTTTTTGTTCTAGTATGGTCAGGATCTCCTTATAGTTAGAAGAAAACAAACATTGTGGAATTAAAAATGAGATAATTCTCAAGGCAGTTTCGATGTAGCAGTCAACAGAAGTTTGAGTGATTAACCTGCCGGGTACGTGCCCACAGCATCCTTTGCTGATTTTGTGTAGACTGGCCCGATGTGATATTGATAGAGTGCTTTCCTGGGTCAAATGAATAGACTGCTCTTAGAGGTTTGCTTAAGGGCATCCATAATTATTTGGAATAGAATGAAGAGAAGCAGGAAAATAAATTCACTAAATACAGAGAACAACTAATGGTGTGAAAGGCTTAGGGTCTTTGTCAATGAAGAGCTGGACAATTTGAAAAAATGGTTGAAATTTTGCTATTGGAAGAAAAACCCAGCGTAGAGATAATTAACCTTCCAACAGAATTTTGGCTTCCCTTAATATTTACCTTCCTTTTTTTTTCCTGGATTTATTTGAGAGTTAAAAGATGTTACGTAATGCAGGTAAATTTCAGCTTCCCAAATAAACAAAGGAAAATGATGGCTGCTCATCTGTTATTACGAGTCTCTCTTTTTCTCTTGCTGAGAAGACAAATCAGTTGCTATACAGAAAGTTTATAACAGTAACCCCATGAAGAACAGGAATTGAAAAGGTGCCACAGAAGCAACAGGGTTGGAAATTGCTGTATCGGTTTAAAAGACAAGACAAGAGTTCAATTTACTTCTTTGGCAACAGAGAAATGTTCAAAAATTTCTTCCTCTATTACTCTATTCAACTAGCAAGTGACAATTTGTTGGTTTTAGGTCAAAAGACTTATTCATATTCGGTCAGCCAGCAATGTTGGGGACCTCGGAAGTACATAAATGTAATATAAACATAAAATATAAATATAATTTTCACAAATATTTAGAATAGAAATATTTGTCTTAACAATATGTCAATGCAATTTCTTGCTAACCTGCAAATTAGAAGTAAGCCATGGAAAAGTCAAGCTCAACATTTAAAGTAAGAAAGAAGACTTCTGAAATAATGGAGTGAGAGAAGAAATGCTTTCATAATTTCAATACTGACTTATCAGTCCTCAGTTTGTGGTTTGGAGAAAGTTTGGGAAAACCATAGTTGTTAAAAGGTACAGTGAGAGAAATACACAAAGGGATATCCAAAGCAAGATTTTATCTCATATATTCAGGATGTGGATGTTGGACTTTTTATGAACTCTCAACAGCAAAATTAAAAGCTACTGATGTCTACTTTTCACTCAATCAAATGAGATTTGAAACTAGTCTTGATATTTTATTTGGACTAGAATTAGAAAAATGAAGTTAATATGTAAATGTGCTTCTATCTGGGCAAATAGGTTTGTGGAAATGTAAAAGTTTGTTGCAGTGACATCTGGAAAGACTGGCAAGGAGATAGATGGCTGAGAGGTGAGTAATCTTGGAGAAAAATGTGTGTTTAGCAATCAATGATGAAGACTTTAAAAACATGACCAACTCCAGAAGAGTTACTTCAGGAGTTTGGTACTCAGGAAGGGGCTTTGTTCTAAGTGATCCTTTGTACATGCAATATCCGAGGAATCTACAGTTCAAACTGGAAAGAAAGGACCAAATTGACGAAGTCACCAAAAGAACTGAAGGAAAAATTCCAGTTTAAATGAAAAGTAGTATTCATTTCCAAACATTTCTTGAGTTCTCTCTCTAGGTCATGCCCCATTACAGGTTCAGGAGGATGGCAGTGAATGAAGTCAAGCCTCTGATCAACTCCCTCTACAATCCAAAATTTCTCTCACATGAAGAAACAGATAAGGACAAAACAAAAAAAGAAAATTATAGGCTAACATTCCTGATGAACAATGATGCAAACATCCTAAATAAAATACTTGTAAACAAAATGCAGCAATATAACACACACGCACACATACACACACACATTTTTATGTCTCTGGGATAAAGGTAACTGGGTCATCATGGATGATTTCAATATATGCAGAAAAGTTATTTGATAAAATCCATCATGCCTTTATGATAAAAGTCCCAGAGAAAGTAGGACTGAAGGGAAGAAGCCTCAGCATAATAAAGGCTATATATGACTGACTCTCAGCCAACAACATCCTAAATGGTGAATTTGAAGCAGTCCCATTAAAATCATGACTAAGGCAAAATTGTCTACTACCCCTGCTCCTTTTCAATATAGACCTTGAAGCACTAGAGCAATAAGACAAGAGAAGGAAACAAATGGGTTTCAAATAGGAAAAGAAGAGGTAAAATTATCAACATTTTAATGGTAAATTCCATTTTAAAATAGTTTGTCATTTCTATCATTTCACTACACACAGAAAATATGAGCTCATGCAATATTTTCCATAAAAAATTGTCAAACATCTTAAATTATTGCTATTCAATTTTACCTTCAATGAGAAAAAAATCAACCCAGTTCTTTGCTGCTTCACAACAGTGATGGCCTGTCTCTAGTTTCCAATCAGACAGTCTTCAGTTTACTCTTAGACTCACATAATATTTCTGTCCCATTTCTACCAGTATTCTGGTTACGGTCATTTAAGCATCACTAAGACATTTCAGCCTTCCCCTTCCAAATGAATATTCCTGAAAAGAAGCTGTGTCAGCAAACACTGGCAGATGAGAACTACAGTGGTGTAGAGAGGTTGGAATGTTGCAGGTCCAAAGGCTAATTGCCCTATTCCAGGCTAACTTAAGCCTTCTGAATAATTTGCCCACCTCTGTGTTAGAACTAACATCCTGTGACTAAAAGATTCAAAACATTTTTGGAATCTGTTAACAAACAACTAGTTTCTACCCGACCCAAAAGTTAAGGATATCATTAAATAGAATCTGAGGTTTATGGGAGAGCTTTCTGTAAAGGTCTGTAAAGGTCTCATTGATGTTCCCACGAATGTATCTTTAAACAACCACAATAAACAGAGAAAGGAGAGAGAACCAGAGGCACACAGACACACAGACACACAGACAAACACACAGACACACAGACACACAGACAAACACACAGAGGGTGAAAGGGAGGAAGGGAGGGAGGGAGGGAGAGAGAGAGAGAGAGAGAGAGAGAGAGAGAGAGAGAGAGAGAGAGAGAGAGAGAGAGAGAGATTGGGGCTGGATCTACACCCAGCTCTACCTTGGTAGAGCTTGCCTGCCACATACAATCACTTGAGTTCCCTCTGCAGCGCTTTTTTAGCTCACAATAGCAAATTCCGAAAGAGTTTCACAATGAAGTTAGGCAAAAGCAATACTGCAACAATTTGAACCAACAATGAAAATAGGAAACGGGGCACTAAATGTAAACAACTAATTCTATAAAGGTGCCTATAAAAGGAAAGGGTTTTTTTTTTTTTCCAACTTCCATAAAAGCTAAGTAAAAAATGTGAAGAAATAACTCTTAAAAAAACACCATATAACGTACTCCGAATAGTAGTGATATGCCATAGCTGCAGTATAGATGCCAGGTTACTGCAGTCAACCTGGCAGTTCTGTCAGGCAAATGAACTATTGCAGCAGGCCTGGTTACTTAATGTCTATTGTTATTTTCTAAGACCTTTGGGGTTGGGGTGAACTATCTTGGCAATTGGTAAATATTGCAAGATCCTATTTTCTATAGAACTGTTGTGGAAGGTCCAAGCTAAGTGGAAGACACTGCCACATAATGTCTACTACGTAGGAAGGATACAGGAAAAAAAAAACTAGTAAAGGCAATCTTCATTCCCCTTTGCTGCACAGTCTGTATTTATAAGAAAGATGCTTCATTGCATTTGGCAGTCAAGAGTTAGTTCCCATCCTGCCAAGATTTCCAGGGATGAATATTACCCTGCTAGAATGAGTGGCCAGTGAAATATAGATCACATTGTCCAAAAGTTTTAAGCTGTAAAACATCCATATTTAGTAGTGTCAGCATCAGAGTTGATACTAGTTTCTCTTTGTTCTGTACACACACACACACACACCGCTTTACCTGCTGGGCAGGGTTTATGCATGATCATCCTGTAGAAGTGATCAATAATTTTCCATTTTCTGCTCCCTAGTCCCAGTTCAGGATTGAATTTTCACAGTTTGAACAAGTTTTTGAAAGACTAGTAGTGTTCTGTCTGTGCCAAGGAAATCCAGCTGTACCACGATAGACTATGAAGCTGTGAAGCATTGTTGAAAGCAAAAAAACCCAGCTAGAAACGAAGGCTAACAACCGAGTATAATACTAATACAGAAGCAAAGCACACAGCTTAAGAAAAAATACCAAGGGAACAGACAATGAAAGACAACCAGGCTGAAAGCACAGACATGCCTGGTAGAAAGAAAAGCTGGGTGCAGAGCTAAGGATGTCATCTCTGAGGAATGGCACAATAGTTGTACACTAAGAAATATATTTCATCAGAAAATCCAGCTCTGTACCAAACAAGCAACCAAGCAACCAATGTAACCTGGAAGTGACAGGTGGAATTAGAATGCATAGTTATTTCAGTAAATTGTCTAAATGTCATTTTAATCCAAAGTTATAAAACATAAGGACAAGCAAACATGATAGAAATGCAGAATGAGTAGTAGCAATAGAAACTGTCTTTGGGGCGACCCAGATATCGACATAGTAGACAAGGACTTCACAGCAGTGACTATAAGCTTTACAAAGAATGAATATAAATTTCACGTACAAATTAAAGGAAATTGGGATGACAACATCTCACAAAATAAAGAAATCTACAAGGAGACAGAAATGGTTTTTAAAGAACCAAAGAACAGAGTATCAGCTGATACCCTGTTTCTGAAAGATATCTGTTACTCCCCCTGAACACCTATGCTCCGGTGTCATTCCCTTCCCCACATCCTGCCTCCTTGTGTTTATAACCCCGTGTGAATAAGTAAATTACGATTTGATTTAAATAATTAAATAAATTTAAAAATAAAAAAAGAAAATAATATACATGAATAAAAAGTGTAAACACTGAAACAATCAAAAATATTCCCAATCAGGATTATAGCCATTTTCTTTAGAAGTTCTGAATATTGGATAATTATGATAATTAATCACATACCTCATGTTTAAAATAATAAATCCTATAATATGTTAAAAAAAAAAAAGAACCAAAGAGGTCCTTCTTCTCGTTCCCTCATGGTCTGTTTTTGCTTTCCTGCCTTCTGTGATTACTTTGGATTATTTTATCAAAAGATTTGGAGCTGGGAACCTCAGATGAGAAAGGACATGGGACATTTGTCTTCCTGGGTCTGGGTTACTTCACTCAGAATGATCTTTAATAGTTCCATCTATTTATCTTTACAGCTGAATAATATTCCACAGTATATATGTATCCAATTCTCATTATCCATACTTCAGTTAAAGGGCATTTAGGTTGTTTCCATTTTCTAGCTATAGTAACTAGAGCAGCAATAAACACACTTTAGCTAGTATCCATACAGTATGTGGTGGAGTCGTTTGGGCATGTGCTAAGGAGTACTATAGTTGGATCCTGTAATAGAATTACTTTTAGTTTTCTGTGAATTCTCCACACTGATTTCCATAGTGGCTGCACCAGTTTGCAATCCCTCCAACAGTGAATGAGGGTTCCTTTTCCCCACAACCTCATCAGCATTGGTTGTCAGTTGTTTTCCTTGATATCGGCCATTCAGGCTGGAATAAGATGAAAATAGCTTTAATTTGCATTTCTATAGATCCTAAGGATATTGAAATCTACTTTAGATATCTCTTAGCCATTTTTTTTGTTCTTTTGAGGATTCTCCATTCAAGATCCAGGTCACATTTTAAAAGTGTGTCATTTGTTTTCTTGACTCTTTAGTTTCTTTTGATTTTCTTTCTATATCTAAATATTAATACCTTATCAAATGTATAGCTTGCAATGGTTTTTTCTCACCCTGTGGGCTTCCTCCTCACTCAATTGATTGTTTCATTGGCTTGCAAAAGTTTTTCAGTCCCCTACCCTACCCGCACCCCCAACTCCCGCCTAGGGCTTATTTGTCAATTGGCCTTAATTCCTGAGAAAATGGAGTTCTACTAAGAAAATTCTTTTCTTTTTTCTTTTTTTCTTTTTATTAGTTTTTATTTTTTTTACAGCCCAGTCGCTACCTCCCTCCCTGTCTGCTCTCCCACAGTTTCCACATCCCATTCCTCCTCCCCCTGTCTCCAAGGGGATTAGTATATGAAAATACACTGATTTTCAAAATTTGAGCTTGAACCCTGCCACATTGTTTTTGATCAGGCAGTTCAAAGAGACTCCCAAAGACTGCTGCTACTGTCCTTAGCTACCTTCCAGAATGGGAAAGAATGACTCTATTTCAGATAACATTACAAACTTCAAACACAGGACTTGGAGAGATCCAACTGGAATTGACCTAGAGGCCTCCTTCCTGAAGACCAGCTCTCATAGTATCAGAAGGTGCTGTGCAAATGTCCAAGAGAGAAAAGTCAACAATAGTCCTACCCAGGTGTGAAAAAGCCTTTGAACTACTACAATGTCTGATCTGGTAAGATATCCTCAACGAGCATTTGTGGCAGGAAGTCTTCAGGGTAGCCAATAATCAGTTGGAGGAGATTAATGCCAACTATAAGCAGAGCCAACTATCCATGGCTAGAGAGGTCACAGACCTTAGAGTGCCAGAGTCCAGCTCCAATGAAGGAATAATCAACGCAGCTATTTTTCTAAACCAATATAATTTCTAACTGTATTCTAGATATTTAATCCTTATACCCACAGATAAGTAAGTGTATCTTTTTCCCTCATTAAATGAGTCTTTTTTTTTTTTTTTTTTTTTTTTTTTTGGCAGAGGATGGGGAATTTAACAGAGATCTACAACTGGTCAAATGCAGAGAATACATGGCTATGATTGCTAAGCCCTAGTTTGACATCAATGAAACGCTAAGGCCCAGTGGTAATTGCATAAGAGGGAGGGAAAGATTGTAAGAGCCAGAGAACCAGGAACTCTGCTGCTAGTTTCTTCTAGACATGAAAAATGTGCTTCTGACTAAATAAGACCTGCACAATGACAAGACCAATTGACACGGCAGTATATAGAGAGGAAATTCCACAAGGCTGCAGCAGGAGATGAAGAGCTACAGGCAAACAATGGTTTCTCAAAAGGGAGAATCAGTGTTCTCCAAGGACAAGATTTATGTTATTCATTTCCAGGGTGGTTGGGCCCCAAACACATGCACATACAAGGAACGGCAAATATAATCAGTATGTCTCTCTCTGTCTTTGTCTCTCTGTCTCTCTCTTTCTCACCCCTGTCTCTCTCTCTCTCTCTCTCTCTCTCATACACACACACACACACACAACACACACACACACACACAACTGAGTTAAAATATCGACATTAAAGAGAATGGAGGAATTTTCAAATTTCAGTGAGAATAAAAGGTATTCATTGTATACAAGAGGGACAACGATTTGATTTGATTTCTCATCTGAACCAAAAGGGAGCAGAGAGTAAGTTCAATGTGCAGCAAGAACATAGCTTTCAAACAAGTGTATCAACATAGAAAAGACTACATTGTATAAATAAAGAGGAAAGAAGGACACTCGACAAAGTGAGAGAATTTGTTGTTAGCAAACCTGGCTTTCAGAAATACTGTAGAAAAGATTTTTCAGCAAGAAATCATGTGACAATTTAAATCTCCCAGAAAAAAAAATACAGAAAGTAATAAATGCAGAATTATTCATACTGTTAGGCTGATTTATAATATAGTTTACAAAAACAATATGTATGTGATTAAATTTTGTACCTATAACATTGGAAATAGTGTGCTTTATAAGAGAAGAAAGAATGCATGTAGTTTATATTGAGGAAATGACATTAGATAGCTAATTGACTACACAATATGAAAACAAAAATAATCAAAATGATAATTGACAAAGCTATTATAATAAACTATAAATATGCATTTGATAGATATCCTTAATTTTCTCAGTTCTTTTAAGAGTAATAATAAATGATAATTATAATATTTTTAAAGTATATGAGACATAATCTATGTATAATCTAATAGAATATACACACTGAATAGGGGTATATAGAACTATATAGTAATGACATTTCTGTATCTTACTAAAATTAAAGTAGTAGATTCTGAATTTAAAATCTATGTAGTAAACACTAGAGATAAGAGAAACCATAAGATACATTTTATACAGCACACATATCTATATACACAAGTATACAGACACATATGTACTAACACTAGGAATGTTCACTTAAGTCTAAAAGAAGAAATTAAGGGAAGAACAAAAGCATAGACAACACACAATGGAATAAAGAATTTCTGAGACATAATAGAAGCAAAAAGTACAATGACCAATGCAGGAGCATTGTTGGAAGCTTATACAGTTTGATTACTAAAAAAAAAATGGATCCACTTCTATGTCCAGATCCAGGGGATCTAAAGCCTGTGGTACTTTGGGTACCTGTACATACATGTTCATATGTTTTACCCCACATGCATCTGTGCACACATACACATATGCACAGAGTTTAAAAAATAAACTTTCAAAATGACCAGGGTAAATTTGAAGTACTACAAATAAGAATAGTATTGCATATTTAATGGAGCAAAATTGAATAAACCCAAAAAGGATCATCATATTGAATTACAGACAGACCCACTAAAAGGTAACAGTTAATGTTTACAATCTTAGAATGCTTTTCTTCTCCTTATTCCTAACCACAATGGCAACTGTGTCACTTGATAGTGACAGTGGAATACAGGATACAGAACTTGTAGACTCTTTAAAAAGGGGTTCTCTAAACAGAATGCCTTATGGGAGGAGAGAGGTAAGGAAAACATGAGAATATGTAAGATGAAAGAGTGTTGAAATGTACAGGAGGTTAAGGAAGTATTGGGAAGTTGGGGCTGGAAAGTCTGCATCTGAATTAAACAACATGTACCAGATATGTTTCTGGTCATTATTTTCTCAATACTGTAATTTCATAGCATTTATATTGTATGAATACTAGAAATCAAAAGAAGTTTCCAAATAAACTCAAAGACTTCAAGGAAGGCAAAAACGGGAACACTAATTGGAAATTAAAGCTCATGTTACCCAGTTCTATAGAAAAATATCAAACATAGCCTATTTTACTAGCCAAATAAATATAATACCTCATACTAAAGATGTACTTCCCTCTCACCTATGTTTGATATTCTATCTGAATTTTCAATCCATAATTATAAGGAGTAATAAAAATATAAATGCATACAAACATAATGAGAGCTAGACTCAGATATGATAGTATAGAATAACCCAACGGGGAAATAAAAATAATTATGAGCTCTCTGCCAAGGCTGTCATGGAAAAATGGACAACATGCAAGAACAGATGGAAACTCTAATAAGGCCCCAAAATAAATTCTAGGTTTCAAAGACACTGTAAGAGAAATGAATTTTTGCCTTTGATAAGCTCACAGGAGACTGGACACCGGGAAGCAAAAAAGCAGAGAGCTCAGAGGTACATAAAATAGGAACTTCAAAGCCAAGAAAGAAGGGAAAAGACAGACCTGAGGCCAGTTCAGAACAATGTAAGCATATGTGGAATGGTCATCTTAGAAAGAAAGTAAAGTGAGGGACAGAATACATATTTAAGGAATAATCCTGAGGAACTTGCCAAAATTCATGAATGACACAGGTCCAGGAAACTCAGGGGGGCATAAAGCTGAATAATATATTCAAATGTCCCAAAATTAAGACAAAAAAAAGAGAATTACAAAACAAATAAGAAAGATAAAAATCCCATACCTATGGAGAAATGAGAGTAAGAATTAACGTCACCCTTCCCTCACAATCCACGGAAGCAAAGGAGAGAAATGTTAAGACAGCTTAGTACAATGAAAACTATACATCTGTCTAATGCTACATCTTAAAACCACTGACATTCCCATTTATAAACTCCCTGTATAGATGTCATTCTTCGGAACAATGTGTCCTGTATGATTGTTATTGTAATAAAGTTTAAATGTGGGAGAACAGAGATTACTTAAATTTAAAACCCAGATGCTCTAAGGAGTTTTGTCACTATGGACCCGCCTTGCAAAAAAAAAAAAAAAATGTTAAAAGTTCATCAGAAAGTGGAGGAAAATGATATATTTTTTTTAGAAACCCAGATTTGCATGAATGAAGAGTGCTAGAAGAAGGATTCAATAAAAGTAAAATCAATTTTCAATAAATTTTCTTCTCTCTAGACACTCTACCCACTGACTGTTTTCAAAAATACAATAGTAACAACATATTCGATGAATTGTAACTTATGATAAGTGACAAGCTATGTTTATGACAGATGGGAAGGCATGAATTGAAAAGTATCTGCTTTAAAAAATACCTACTCGACCTGTCAAGAAGTACACTTATTATTTCAAAGCTGAGTTTTGATTAAAATTATAAATTATATTAAATAGAAATGTAGCAAGGACATCCTAACATTTTTAAAAATCAAAATAAGAAGATAATTGGCATGCCAAAAAGGAGAACAAAAATAAATCATGCAATTTATTCAACGAAGTCAAAAGTAACCATGACTACTAACATGTTGATCCTCACCTATAAAACCTAGCACTTAAGAATGCTTAGGCAGAGGATCCTCATTTGGGCTTCTTTGGAGGGTACAAAATGAATTTAAACATACCTTGGCTCAAAGTGAGATTTTGACAAATTTGAATATATAGTGAGACCCTGCCTTTCAGTAAATTAAAAAAAAAAAAAACATTTCAAATACTTTAAAGTCACAGAACCCCAACAAATCATGCTTGTACTGACCGGGAAGCCTTCTCACTGGCTAGCTTTTGAGGCTGGGAGATGCTACGTATTCTAACCAGAACAGAAAAGTAATCTACAAGTTGTGAACCCTAGAGCTACAATGAATACAACTGGCCTGGTAAGATTAGTACCACTAGGAACCATTACTAGCACAAAGACATGAACTTGTAACCAACCTTGCTCTACAAGAGGATAATCACATCTGGCACCATTATCTGGACCAAGAACCTGTGACTTGTCACAGGCCCAGGAGAGAAACTGATTATATTACTCTACTATAAGATATAATGTTAAATGACTCCAAAAGACTTCTCATTGTCCCCATAGACCTGAATACCATTCAATCCTCATCAGAGAAGCTTCTTGCAGTAGATGGCAATTATCAAAGAGGCCACAAATGGGAAGTGTCAATAAGAGACGTGGAATGTTCAGTCTCAAATGGAAGTCTATATAATATCACACCCTTTCCTCCTAAGCTTCATGGATCATGCAGAAGAGCAGGCAGAAATAGCACATAGCCAGAGGTAATAGTGACTACAAGGAAACAGTGTAGGGCAGTAGCACATAATGTATTCATGACATTTGAGACAGTATCAATATAGAGAAAATTCAGGGGGAGGGAGGGAGAGAGGTGGGCACAAAGTTTCAACCCCAAGCAAAGGGGTCAATTATCAAGAAGAGCTCGGAAGAAAGCCAGTTTCTTTAAGGGCTGGACACTAGTGCACTGTCCACTCCCCATTGAAGGACACACACATCCAAGAGTATATGGACAGTACAAACTGTTTCTGATGGTTAAAATTAAAAACAAACAAAAAGGAGAGGAAAGTAAAGTTATGTGACTAGGGAAATGGGCGGTGGACCTGAGGAGAGTTGAGGGAAGACGGTGAATATGATAAAAATGTAATGTACGAAGTTCTCAAGTAATAAAACTGAGAGGAAAGGCAAAACAATTCAGAGAAATTCTTTAAAACGGGGTGATTAAAAAAAAAACAAAAAATAAGTATAACAAACAGAAAAGAGTTACCAAGCTAATTATAAATAATCCCTTTAAATGTGTGTGCTCTAAATTAAAAGACAGGGACTGTCCAGAGAAATTAAAACTACATACCTATAATTTTACTAAGAATATATAAATATAAAGAACATATTAAAATCGAGAAAGATATGACATGCTATAATCAAAAGAAAGCTAAACTACTAATATTAATTTCAGAAAGCAGATGTCATAGTGAAGGAATTTATCAGAGGTAAGAGAGGTTAATTAAATGATTACAAAAGATAATTTTCTTGAATGCTTATGTAGATACAGAGCATCAAGATACAGGAGGCAAAAACTAATAGATCTGCAAAGATGAATAGATAAATACATTATTAATATTGGAGACTATATTACCTCTTTTCTGTAATTGACAGATCCAGTTGGCAGAAAATCAATAAGGATATAGTTGAACTCAACAGCACATTGATCAACTAGATCTACTTGTCATTTATAGAATACCCTATCCTAAAACAGCAGAATGCACGTTATCTTCAAATTCCATATGGTACAATACAAAGAAACACACATTCTGGGCTATAGACCATATCTCAAAGTTGAAATAACTCATGAAATATACATTAAATCTGCATTGGAATTGTACTAGAAATAAATATTAGAAAGATAGTAGAAAATGGAAATTTATTTGTAGATTAACCAACATGCTTATAAATAGGACAAGTATCAAAAGGGAAAGTCCTTTACAGCCTAAACACATGTACAGATGGTACTGGAATTATTGTGTTTCATTATGTTTTCTCCTAGAAAATGATACATATTGTCTTAGTTTTTATTGCTATGAAGAGACAGCATGAGCAAAGCAACTCTCATAAAGGACAACATTTAATTGGGGCTGACTTGCAGCTTCAGAGGTTCAGTCCATCATCATCATGGGAGGAAGCATGGCAGCATCCAGGCAGACATGATGCTGGAGAAGGGGCTAAGAGTTCTACATCTTTATCTGAAGGCAGTAGAAGGGGGCTGTCTTCCACACTGGGTGGAGCTTGGGCATAGGAGACCTTAAATTCCACCTATATAAGTAACACACTTCATCCAACAGGCCACACCTCCTCCAATAAGGTCATACTTCCTAATAGCACCACTCTCTATGGCCAAGCATTCAAACACATGAATCTACAGGGGCCATACCTATGTTAACCACCACAGACATTAAGAAGAAACCATGATCTGAATTTTGAAATTTGAACTTCTCCATCGGCTAGTGATATATAGTATAATACTCTTATAATGCTAGCCATTCCAAGGAGCCACAGGTCCCACCCAGCCATGCAACCTGTAGATTAAATAAGCAGTACTCTACATTGTATATTGCTAAACTATGCTCTTTTTTCTTTCTTTTATTCTTTTTTTTTCATTTTTGTAACCATTTTTTTTTACAGTCCAGTCTTTATTCCCCTCCCAGTCCTCCCTCTGACTGTTTCACATCCCATACCTCCTTCCGATCTCCAAGAGGATGTCCCCATCCCCACCCCCCTATCCACCTACCCCACCCCACCCCAGCAGACCTCTTTACTCCTTGGGTCTCAAGTCTCTTGAGGGTTATGTGTATCTTTTCTCACTGAATCAAGACCCTGAAGTCCTCTGCTGTATATGTGTTGAGGGCCTCATATCAGCTGGTGTATGCTGCCTGGTTGGTGACTCAGTGTCTGAGAGATCTCGGGATTCAGGCTAGTTGAGACTGCTGGTCTTCCTATAAGGTCACTCTCCTCCTCAGCTTCTTTCAGCTTTTCCCTAACTCAAACACAGAGGTCAGCAGCTTCTGTCCATTAATTGGGTATAAATATCTGCATCTGACTCTTTCAGCTGCTTGTTGGGTCTTTCGGAGGGCAGTCATGATAGACTCCTGTTTATAAGCACACCTTAGTATCAGTAATAGTGTCAGGCCTTGGAGACTCCCCTTGAGCTGGATTCCAATTTGGGCCTGTCACTGGATCTCCTTTCCCTCAGGCTCTTCTCCATTTTGTCCCTGCAGTTCTTTCAGACAGGAATAATTCTGGGTCAGAGTTTTTGACTGTGGGATGGCAACCCCATCCCTCCACTTGATGCCCTGTCTTTCTATTGGAGGTGGGTTCTACAAGTTCCCTTTCCCCACTATAGGACATTTTATCTAAGTAAGGTCCTCTCCCTTTGAGACCTGAGATTCTCTCACCTTCCCAGTCTCCAGTACATTCTAGAGAGTCTCCCACCTCCTACTTCTCGAGGTTACCTATTTCCATTCTTTCTGTTGGTCCTCAGGGCTTCATTCCTGTTCCCCCACCAATACTGGGGTAGGAAAGGGGACAGGAAGGGGAAGAGGAGAATATAAACTATACTAATCTATCTTACACTTAAGATGATTCAAACATTGAAATTTTACATTGAAATTGAACCAGGTCATTTACATTAGCACCATAATATTAAATACTTTGTAATAAGCCTACAAAATTTGTACCTAAGTGAGGAAAACTATAAAACTCTGGCCTGAGATTTAGCTCTATGGTAGAATACTTGCCCCATATGTGTAGGGCTCCATGTTTAATCCCCAGTACCACAAAGCCAAACAAAGAAATTATAAAACTCAGATGCTAGAAATCAAAGAATATATAAATTTACAGGATGCTATTCCGTAATCATAAAAAGGCATACTCAGTCAATGACAACAATAAAACATTATGGGGCCAGTTCTTCCAAGTTTGATATCTGAACTCAATACAATTTCAAAACCAATTGAATAAAAAAACAACAACAAAAAGCTTGGTAAGTTTTATTATGGTGCAAAAATACCCAGAAAAGATAGTATCATACCAAAGTAAAACAAAGTCAAAGGTCTGATACTGTGATTTTATGGCTTTGGGTTGGGAGATCAGGGATTTGGAAGGAGAAGGGAATTTGGAAGGGTAGTTATTGTGGGGGTCCCTGCAAACACTACAGCTAGCAGAGGAATGATCGATCCCTCAAGGCAAGAAGGAAATGTGGGTCAACATGACTTAGACAGTGTGGGTTCAAACTTGTAGAGTCTGAACTAGACTGATATATTTAAGCATAATGCAACTTTGTAAAGAGTTTCCCTATGACAGTTATCACAACAAAGTGTAAGGCATAACTACATCAAAACTTCCTTGCAAAGTACACACCTATTGCAAATCACCTATGACTTTTCCACAAGAATGGGTTCTATTGACTGAAAAACAATGCTCAGGATAAAAGTCTAGGAAGGAAGGGTCTGGAATAAGCACAACAGAAGACTCTTTTGAAAGGTACATGGGATCTATTTCATAAGAATGGGCTCTGTTGACTGAGGAGGCTAGGGGATTCAGGAACCGTCTGGCTCTACAGATAGCATAAGATCACCAGGTTATTAACAACATCCACTCCCAGCCATCTGGGGGGTAGGGAACAGATGTAAGTCCTTTATGTTGGAGAGAAAAGCATGTGAGTTTAACATTCCTGATTTTCCTGGTGCTATCAATGAGCATGAAGACCGCTTGCTCTTCTGCAGTTCTGAGATATACTCTGTACATGAGTGGAATTTTTAAAAAAACATAAAACCAGGTATCCTAGAAAGCAATTGTTATCAAAACAACATGATAAAAAAAAGTGACAGTGAGACCTTGTGATAACCAACCTATTCCTATGACAATAACATTAATCAATTCGTGAAGGCCCTGCCCTTGTGGCATAATCACCCAGATATCCCACTTCTTAGTACGGTTACAGTGGTAATTAGATTTAAACGTGGATTTTGAAGGGAGAATTTCAAGGCATTGCAAATGGCAATTGGTTTTAATGAAATAAATAGCAAAGTAGACTACCCTTCCCACCAGGCCTTCTGCAGCTGCCGTTTCAATGTTTGAATGTCAAGTATTAAGGGAGTCAAGTTCGAAATGTTGATTTTGATAAAGTCCACAAGGGAAATAGCAGTGAAGAACTAGGTGAAAGGTTGTTGGACTTCAGACATTATGGAGATGGGACCAAAGATTAGGTAGTAGCTTTGATGTGGTGATAATAAGTTAGTCTTCCCTGATTACTCTCCCCTGAACTTCACTACAGAAATGAATCTACTTTATTTTTTCATTTATAAATTATTCATCAAGCAGTCAGTCTTTATTATCTTCTTTCCAGTGTGTTGAAGGTCTAGAAATTAACAACAGGGTGATGATTCAGATATTCAGATGTTCTTTCCTTCAGGGATCTCAGAGTTTAAAAGGCAGACACATCAAGGGATATTTCTAGAATAGTTAGAAGAATATTTCAATGATGGAGTTAAGCCCAAGGAACTGTGGAAGTGCTGCATCGGGGCATGTGTGCTTGGCTCATTTGGAGCTTCTCTGATGAAGCTTCCTATTTACTGAGCAAGGGAAATAATAAAATTAGCTCTAGAAGTACACTATGTTTTGTTTCATGGTGTTTCCTGTCGTCATACACTTTCTTGTTCGTTCAATAAACACTTCAATATCGACTATTTGTGTTGAACAGAACAAATCATTCAAATGCTCTTGAAAAATGTTTCAATATTTTCTTTCATGAAAAAGTTTGCCACCTAGTATTGGCAATAGCATAAATAGAGGAATACGCGTAATGCAAAGAAGAAACGAACACTTTAGATACAAGAAGATAAGCAGGAATTCTAGTTTCCTTCTCATATGTTTAATTTTGGACATGTTGCTTTATGTTAAAGAGTCATAGTATCTTGAGTCTTAAAATGGGAATAAAAATATACATAGGTGTGATTGTGTTATAGAAGACCAGAGAGGGGTGAATTTATAGTTATATATGTGTAGGGAGGGAGTGTGCTATTGTACATTCAGGAAAGACTAATGGGGAACAGCTTCTGAGAAAGGACCCTTGAGATGGTAGCAGTTACTCTTCAAAAGAAGAGTTTCCTTAGAGATAGTTTTCCTAAATTCTGAAAGGAATCGATGATGAGTGACTGTCTACAGGGGGTCCGGTGTGTAAAGGCTTTCTTCACAAGGGTGGAAGTAGATAAAATGGCTGGAGAATGCCTATGGTCTCATAGAAAATAAATCGCATGTCTGCAATTTGAAGAGGTTAAAGTAACTAGAAAAATCTGTTACATATATATCGAGCTGGAACATTAGGGCTGGAGAGAAACTGATTCAGTCCATAAATATTTACTGAATATGCTTAGAAGACATGAACTACTTTAGGGGTGGGGATCCAGATTAAGAAATGTTCCCTCTGTTCTCAGTGTTCATGTGTTATCAGAAAGAAACCATTAGATTGTAGTATAGTCTAATAGATAAGACATTAGTGAGAAGCATTCTACTGAACTGTACATAAGTTCTACATGATCTCACAAGAGTGGTTGTCAGAGATATGGATATCTGAGCTGACATTTGAAATTACTCAAGAAAGGAACGTGAGGGGATGTTATTCTAAGAGGAGATAGTTTAATATTATTGCAGAATTTTGAGAAATAGCTTCTTAATCAGGGACTTCTGTGGATATCAGTATGCATGAAAAGGACTGTCCCAGAAAATGGCGTGATGAGTTGTATAGACAAGCTGAGAAAGTAGGCAGAAGCTAAATTAGACAATTTTAGGGTACAATCACTTTGTGTGTCTTTATATCTCTTCTGTGTAGGTGATCATAGTACATGGGATCTTCTGTGACTGGCTTCGTTCACAAAGCATAATGATGTTAATATTCATCTATGTTGTAGTATGAATCAGCATTCCATTCTTTTATAGGAATGAATGGGTTGGAGAAGGAAGATAATACAGAGGGGGATGAGGAGACGGAATAATTAGCACTAAGGAAAAGCAACAAGGAAACATAGTATTTTGTTTTCTTACCATATGTAGACACACACAGATAGACAGAGACAAACACTGTGTGTTGTGTGTGTGTGTGTGTGTGTGTGTGTGTGTGTGTGTATGTGTGTGTGTCTGAATGGAGTTTTGCTACTTAGGTTGATAATGCTTATAAGAGCCAGAGATGATATAACAAAAACCTCAGCAGTGCCAGGCATAGAAAATGTTCCTTCAAGCTAATGTTCATGGGAGCCCAAGAGACTTCTAAAACAATGAGAATATTGATATTGTTCTTGGTTGCCTCCCAGAACTTGGAAGTAAGACTCTATCTGGACACAGGAATTGGAAGGATAGAAGTAGAACTGACCATCAGACTATGGGGTTTCTAAGTGATACATCTACAAAGCAAACCCTATACCTAAGGTTTAGGGAAAATCAGTTAATAAAGGTGGTGGAAAAAATGCAAGACCCAGAGGACTGGGAAATCTGCTGTGAGATGGTGTCTTCTAGAGAGGACAGGGAAACTGTGGCCAGGAAACCTTTTGCCTAAATAAGGCCCGCATAAAGACAATTGTTGACATGCCAGTGTAAACTGGGACAAATTTACAAGGCCCACCCTAGAGGAAGATTCACAGCCAAGAGATGGCTGGTGAGAGGGAGTTATTCAGTTTTCTGAAGGGGCAAACTGATAGATTACTCAATCTCAAGTGGTCAGTCTTTAATACATAACATGCAAGCAATACTAAATGGACTCAGTCTCTATCTGTGTGTGTGTGTGTGCACACACTCCTATCTGTCTATGTCTCTCTATGTCTATGTCTCTCTCTGTCTCTGTCTCTCTCTGTGTCTCTCTCTCTGTAATAACAATAATTAAAGAAGAGGTCATGAATTTGCAAGGGACTGATAATGACATGGAGGAGTTGGAGAAGGGCTGTATAACAGTTTCCTCTGAGATTAAAATCTTCCATATTTTAGGGAAGCTCATTAAGACACAGGTTGTTAAAGAGGGGTTGAAACAACAGGATGTTCTAAATGGAAGGGAAACATTCCATCCTGCTGGGAAGCTTCTTTAACTTGGGATGTAAACAATGGCTTCAGGAAGTCTCTGAAATGACCAAGTTCACTAGGCTCCTTCCTCCCAAGCATATATAAACTGTAAGTACTGCTAAGTGACTCTAGTGACAGAACTGTCTGCAAGAGGCTGATGAACACTCTTATCCTATGACCTCATTTTACACAGGCTGCATCAGACGTAAGAGGTAGAAGTCTCAGGCAACCCAGATAATCTGGCTTCCGAATGTCAAACTGTACTTAGTACTTCAGCTCTCTCCAGAAGCATACAGGGTGTTTCCATGAGGGAGTGTGAAGGTAGAAGCCTGGGTAGGCACTGTTGAGATATGGAGTCAGCAAGTTTGCTAAGTAAAGAGGGAGTCAGCTTCCAAGGAACCTGAATTCTAGAGATTTTAAATATCAAGCACCATGGAAAAAGGTCTTCAAGTACAGCTTTCAATGCTGAAACCACTAATTAGTGTTCTAACACAAGGTGGCTTCGCTTTCCTAATCTTTCAACTGACTATATCAGTTGTAATTTTGTATAATTGCAGTGATCAAATCAATTTCACAGTACAGTTTTACAGAGTAGGTCATCATAAACGTATATTATGTCTATGGTTACTTTATGACTTATGGATTTGTCAGCCCAGCCACCCAAAGTAAGTTTTGCTGTTCTTAGACAATGACGTCTCCAAGTTCCATCTAAGCTGAATTCCTTGGTAGGTACATATACATGTTTATTTTCTCTCCTGGTGGTATATAGCTGATCTCGCTGGGCTTCAGGTTTTTGATGCCCTTCCAGTTGACAAGTACCAGCAAAGTTAGCATGAGTTAGAAAAGTTGCCCCAGCTCTATGCTGACCATTTGTAAATGGGTAATGAATCTTATTTGGTGCAACCCTTAGAGTGAGTACAGCTCAAAAGGACAGAGGTTGTATTTCAATATCTCTTCTTACCATCAACCATATGGTGAGATATGGAGATGTCTTCAACACTTGGTCATTTCCATGCTGTCCAGTCTATTTGAGGGCACATTGCAGTAAGTACCCAAGGGTACATGGTACAGACATCCTGCGGGAACTCTAGCCTTTCCCCTGTTTCTTAGTATGCCTTCTCCCCTCACCACCCCCCCCCCCCCCGCTTAGATAAAATATCATACCCCGCCCAATTTAATTTGTGGATCTGCTAAAGAAACTCTGAATTGGCATATCTTCCTGGAAATGTAATCGTTAAAAGCATGGCTAGGATTAGCTGCTATTCTCAAGAAGCTTGAAACTGTACATCCCAGTAAACAGGACAAAACAAACACCAGAGAAAAGGGAGGAGCAAACCTCTTGACTTCTCACATATCTATAAATGTCTTAATACATGCACAGCTGTCACCTACAACAGAAAACCAAAGGGTTTTCTCCTTCTCCCAAATGTCAACCTTTCGAGCAGTGGCAGTTTTTAAAAGCAACCTGAAATGGGCAGAAATGGACACCCATCCGACTTATATCTGCAGGCTATAAAAGAAGAGGGGGCCAGGGCACCACACTATTTTTTGTTCAGCTCCGTGATTGTGTGATACATCCATGATAAATGGATGCGTGCAGCCTTTCTTGTTGTGGTCTTGGAGCAGCTAATCTGAATGGGAAAGGGCACACTACGCCAAGCTGCCTCATATTCACGGCAGTGGCTCAGTAACTGCCCTTTAGCTCTCCCACAATGGCTTAGAAGGCAACAAGCTCCTTAGAGCACATCACCATTCTGATGTATGTCCTCAGATGTACAGTGACATAAGCACGGGGAAGAGAATAAAAACAGAAGTTGCTCGGGTCAGATGAATTCTCAGGTCTGACAAGTAGTAGAATGGGGGAGCCTGGAGCAGACAGTCTTGGTTCTTCCCATTCGTTCATACCATATGACTATTCTTTCCTCAAAAAAGGATCTGCCTTGAAAATATACTCATTGTTTGGCCACTTTTCATTCCTTTTACCACTCGCACTTGGTACCGAGGTACCATTCACCACTGTAGCCTCATTATTAATCCCCTCAACAATTAATTTTCTTCAATTAAAGCAGCCAAGGAAGGGCTACTTCTGATTCTCAAGTCACAGCATTTTTCTGTTTCAGCCATCAAATATCTCATTCAAAGTCAGAACCTTTCAAAGGCTCACAACCACTGTATGGTCTGTTCCCTTCTTAAGTCTTACAATGCCATGCCTTACTATTTTATTCAATGTGTGCTTTCTTTCAACTATACTGGCCTCTTAGCTGGTCCCTGGACATGCTGGGCATGCCTCTGCCCCCAGGACCTTTACGTTATCTTTTATTTCTACCTGGAAATAATCTACCCTATGCACTCAAATGATATATATATATACTTATCTCCTTTGGATCTGCTAAAGAAACTCGGAATCATCATATCTTTCTGGAACTGTAATTGTTAAAGGCATGGCTAGGATTAGCTGCTATTCTCAAGGAGATTGAAACTGTACATCCCAGTAAAGAGGACAAGACAAACACCGCAGAAACCAGAAAGATTTTTCCTGACTACCTAATTGAAAATTAGAGCTACCTAAACTCTATTTATCTCTTCACAATTTTTATTGGTATTTATTTTACTATCACCTTTTAAATATACTTTACTTATTTCATTAAATTTTAATAGACTCTATCTCCCTCTACAAAATACAGGCCTCATGAAAGCAAGGCTGATGTTTAATGTCGTTATTATAAATCAACGAGTAGCCTTTACACAAACCACAAGACCCCCACATTAGTAAATATTCAATAAATACATTGAATGAATTTTCTCAGAGATAACCAGTGTTCAGGAAAATGCTCTTTTCCCCAGTTGGAACTCAGTTTCTCTCACTGATACAGCATACGTATTGGACTGAATGATTTCTCAAGTTTCATGTATCTCTTTGGCTAACTCTGGAGATCCTGGTTAAAACCACAGGTCCCATGAGCTGGATTCCTTGGTTTTCACCATCTGCTACCTTGAGACAGCTCACTTCACTTCAATGGGCTTCTCAGTTTCCTTGTGTGAAACATGAAGAGGATAAAAATAGACTTTGTCTCAAAGAGTTACTCTGGAGATTAAGTAAGCTCATCCATGTATAAGTACCTTAATGCACTCAATTAGTATTACCATTTCTTTTACTGTGATCATGAACAAATAGTCTTGCTTAGATTTATAACTAGCTTCAGTGTCTGGTAATTATATATTAAACATAATATCATATATAATAAAAATAGCCAAACAACTTCCATAACAACAAACTAACTCCGAGGTTCATATGCAGCTCATATGCAACTCATATGCATACAGCTGGCCTCTCCTCCTTCCCCCACCCATTGCTAAGACAGAAGAACAGCTTGTTCTCCTGTAACCTGATGTCACCACATAAAAAAAGGAGGGGGAGAGAAGCACCGTGTGATTGCCATGGCCACCCACTGCATCTCAGCTTTGGAAGACAAACAGGACAAGGAGCCTTATTCTCAATCACTCTCAAAATTGTCCTGAGTACCTTCAAATAAACACTGTAGAAAACGTGTCATCCCAGTGACAGAGGCCCATCACAGAGGCTATGCTAGATGAGCAGAGGATGAGATTCAAAGCCATCATAGGTACACATGACTTTGACAGCTGGCCAGGTCTCTGGGACCGGAGATATATGCGTAGGCTTGTCACGAAGACAGGTTGTGAAGCGGTTACCAGAATGGAAACTAGAAAAGGTAACCAATGAATAAGCTTAGTAAGATGATAAGATTATTAATGATAGCTTACACTTCCTGTGAATTTATTATGCACCATCTGCTTTATAAATGTTTTAAATTCATATAGTTCTCCAGTGAACCCAGTGATCATGAACTTTATACATGAACTCAGGGGAAAAAAATCAACGACTAGGAAACGCTGCGCCAACTGGATTATTTTTTGACAAAATTTGGTCTTTTAAAAATTATTCAGATAATTATAATGTACATCCCAGGATTGAGAAAGACTAGTGTGTGTGTGTGTGTGTGTGTTTACCCATATTTGACAGATTAGAAAAATGAATTAGAAAATTCAGATACTTTTCTTGATATTATCCATTTAAGAATCAGCACAAGACTTTACTGATTCATTGTCAATATTACCCACTATGGACTATACCAATTTTACGAGGACAGGAACACCATGATGAGGCCATACATGGCTTCGGCAAGATACCTTTTTACCATGCAAACATCCTGGTGCCAATTTCAGGATGCCACATTCTAGAAATGGGCAACTGTCTCAATTATTCCTGTTCAAGTATTAACAGAGGCATCCATTCACAGTGTTTAATGACAAAATTAAGCTGCCATTCCTCCTTCTCACATTTCTTCTTCTCATGGGATCCAACGTTTTCCACAACAGGATCAGTGACTTTAGATCATTAATTCTTTACCCCTGGTATAGGAATCTACAGAGTTACACATGATTGTGTATGAGGTAAACCAAAGGAATGTCCAATAGCTATGCATTTATCTTGGCATATAGTAGAAATATTTATCTATCTCCAAAACACAGTCCATGATTTCACAGATATTATTAAGCAAAGCTACATTCATTAAAATATTTTGAGAAGTGACTTTAGTTAAGGAAACATATTAAACAGTTAATCATAATAAAGATGGTCGGCATGAGAATATAGCACCAAAATTCAGAGATAGATAAATGGCTGGGGAAGAAGAGACACTGGACTCATTCATTTGTTCTCTTACCATTTATTCATTTAACAAACATTTACTAGATGACATTTATGTGCCAGATAGCGTGTTGTGCACCATAGGTGATTAAAAAACAAAATAAAACAAAAATGATTCTTACCTTCGGGTATCTCATAGAAAAGAAAGTAGCTCCTGGTAGTTATATACAAACAAGCATAGTGTGAGTATGTTGAAGGCAGCTTGCAAAGACAGGGGTAATGGAGATCTGGAAAGATTTCTAAGAGGTGGCTCAGCCAATAAATGAGAGAAGAAAGAGAAGTGACGTCAAGCTGAGAGTAGTATGAGCAAGCCACAGAAGTGAGAATCAGTGGGGTATAAATGTATAATGGTTAGTTGTGGGGAGAAGAAGAGTGAGAGACCACAATTATGATAACTAAATAAACGCAAGATGCAGAAGGCAGCAGAGAAAATCCTGACAAGATCTGCTGGGACTAACCACACCAGCACACTCTAAGAAGAGGGTTTGGCTCCTGCTTTTGTTTGTTTGTTTGTTGTTTTTGTTGTTGTGGGGGTTTTTGTTTTTGTTTTTTGCAAACACTTGCTTTTCTATCTAGCAAATGATGTCAATATCCATATTCTAGGTCTATCATTTGTTGTTACTGTGTGTCAGTGGATGAGTTATCTAACCTTCCTGAACTTTGTTTTTCTCATATATCAAATAGAAAGATTCATAATATGTCTTTTTAGCATCAATTATAGAAGTTAAATGATACCTCATGTATAAATCATTTTCCACGGTGCTTAACACACAAAGTAAGCCCTGCTTAATGTCTGCTCTTTCCTAGCAGAAAAAAAAGCATATCTCTTGTGGTTTCCTTCTTTAGAGATGTCAGCAGTGTGTGTTTATAATACAAGCCAGTCTGTATTACTGTCTCATTTCATCTCCATATTCAAAAAACTATTATGGAACATCTGCCATGGAGCAAGACCTTTTACCTATTTTATTTCACTTAATTTGCACAAGAGTCCTGATGGCAGGATGACTGTGTGGTAGAAGGCTCAGTGAAAAGGGCATGGCTGTTATGTTCGCCTGCTGTCATTGGGACCATGACACATAAGAATAGGACAGGACCTGCATGACAAACCTAAACAAGGAGACCGCTAAAAATAGAAACTTTAATGAGGACTACGAATTGCCTAATGCAATAGCAGAAGTGAGACTGTTTTTCAAAATGGATTAAAAAATAACCTGTCATATAAGAACTGGGAAAAAATTTGAATGAGAACGACAACTAAATGACACAGATCCTCAGATGAATCATACCTTAGAATTATCAGATAAATAGTTCAAGTCATTCAAGTATCTTAATGCCAAAAGAAAATCTCAGATGAGAAATAGAAGTTAGAAGCAAAGAGCCAAATGCAAACTGAAAAACATATTAATATAAGAAGAATACTTTAGATCATTAGGCTGAGGGGGAAAGCTACTATCAAAAAGTTTTGTATGATATGATTCTATTTATCAAAAAAACTGAAATGATAAAAAATTGAAACTGAAAACAGTTTGATGTTGTCAGGACTTAGGCTTTTAGGTCAAGGAAAGGACGAAATGAGAGATCCCTATGGTATTCTATTGACTGTAGTAATGTATATGGATGTTTGCACATATATAAGACAAGGAGGAAGAAAAAGAGAAAAGAAGTTGAGAGGAGAGAGACAGAAATAGGAGTATCGTATATAATACTAGAAAAATCATAATCAGATGACCACATTGTCTGAAAGACAGTTTCCAGGGTTGAGGAGGAGGTCTGAATAAAGCAGGCATGATTCTCTCTATTATTTTGCAGATTTGTGTGTGTGAGATTCTATAAATTGAGTATACTTCTATGTGCTTTCTATGTTTATTTAATACAACTATATATGATTGATCCACTCTCTCAAATTCAAAGTTCAAACATAAATTAAGGGGCTCAATGTTATACTATATGTTTCCTATGTATAAGGCTCTGGATTTAACTGCTGGCACCCAGAATAAGTTAATTAATTAAAAGGCAACCTATGTCATAAATGCTTAACCACAATAAAATTGATTCTTTGGTTCATGCAATTGAGAAAATAACATTTTATAGTCAATCATTTGCTTTTCATTGTGTAAATGCAAATTATGGCATAAACTTGTAACATAAGTTTCATTATTATACAAATAACTTTGAAAGTTACCTTTCTGAACTATTTTGACATATGTGATCTGAGATGTCACTGCAGAATTTAGTGATAGTATACTTAGCAGCTAAAACAACTCCATATAGTAGGCCTTTTAATGATTAGAAACTTTACCCATGTTTAAACATATTTACTTATCTACATCCATTTTTTAAAGTATAATAAATATCTATATGAATTATATTAAAAAATGCACATTTTACATCAGGTCCCATTTGACAATGCTAAACATTGTTGCATATAAATTCTTTATGAAACTTTTTGTTACCCATCAACTGGCTGAAATCTTTTTGCTCTACCAGTAGAGAAATTCTGAGTTGGGGAGTAGATATCTAGTATTGTCAATCTCAGGCCTTTGAGTACTTATGACCTATTGGATATCTATCAGGTATCTCTAGATGCTTATAGTTTCAAACCTTGTAAGTTAGTGCCTTATTGTTCCCCATCTAATGCAAATCAGAGGTTTATGGCATTAGGTAGTGACATTCAGACAAGGGGCTTTGTTGCTTTGAGATTTAATTACCAGAAACCCTGACATGTAGAAACTCTTGTAATCAATGGCATCAAGCAGCAGTGTGCAGCACTGGATAGTGTTACCTTCCTGCATGGACTTCAGTTATTGTGACTGATTATCAGCTCTGGATGCAGATAGTGTTACAGATCTCAGGCCTACAATGACAGGATTCTTGAAGCTTAAGGTTTAATACTTTCTGGAAAATAGTCCAGTGATTACATGCCAGTGCTAATGATAAAGCTTAAAAAAAAAAAAACAAGTAAGAAGACACCACTGGAATGAAAACTTTCAATAAGATTAATGATATTATACCTGAAAACAGCATGTGTGGGTATCTCTTGGCTGACTTAAAACGTGAGCAGAACAGGCTGTTTATATATACAGAGGTTAATGTGTGGCAAGGGTGTTTGCAGCAATCAAGGTACTGCCTTTCATGTGAATGAAGAGCTGTGCATGGATGAATCATGAAACAACCCTTTCTGCAAATGAATGATAGTGTTCTTCAATCATTTCACATCCTTTCAAGCAAATGAAAGATTATGCTTTCACCAGCCACAGAATAGCTTTCTATGAAACTGAAGGATTGTGCCACTACAAATTATGGCCTAACCTTTATGCAAATAAACCACTGTGCCCATGCCTATCATATCAAAGCCCTCTCACACAAATAAAGTTTTGTTCTTCCACCAGTAATGCCACAGAACTTTAGGCAAATGCATGACTGTGACTACAACAATATTCATATCTTCATACAAATGAAAGATTTTTCTACCAATCATATGATAGCCCTTCATTTAAATGAAGGATTATGCCTACAAAAATTATAGCTATGGCCCATCGTGTATATGCAATATTATGTTCTCACCAACAATAGAATACCTTTTTATGCTAAGTACATATTATGCCTATACTAGTCGTAGGACAGCCCACCAAACAAATGACGGATGTATCTGGACCAATCACAGGAAAACCTATCATGCAAATGAAGGATTGTAATTTCCACCAATCAATTGCTTTCATGCAAATGAAATACTGTGACAGCTGCATACAATTTAAGGAATATTCCTACACCACAGCACTTTATGCAAGAGATGGTTTAGGCTTCTGCCAGTATTGCACAGTTCTGTTTGCTAGTGTAGGATTGCTCTTTTGTCACAATTCTTTGAATGACTGTATTTCCATCAATTGCTATACAGTCTTATATTCAAATAAAAGTGTTCTTGCACCAATCTCAAGGCTTTTCTGGGACACCAGGGAGTGCCTCTCCCTCTGTTCTGGGTGAAAATAACCACATACAGAATCATCTATAATTCACTGAAATCTGTGATTAGAAAAAGACCAGAATGAGCTGCTTGAAATAATCGTGGCTATCTGGTGTCATTTGGAGTCAGAATTGTACTTGTGCAGCAAGGAGCTACAGTTCCTATATAGCATCCTCAAAGGTGTCCATGAAATGTTTAATTGATCCAGACTGATAAGAAGACAGTACCACTAGCTTCCAAAAGTGGGCTGCTAAGGAGATATTCCTTTCATCGAGGCAGTAAGGCATAAGAGAAGAACCCAATTAAACAGCATGCTTTTAACAGTTTTAGTCATTTACAGAAAACATTAAAATGGGGCTCATGAAAACATTTTTCATGTGGTGCTTGTTTTGTAGGTATGAATTATATCAAACTGAGAAGTTTGCAGAGTCTTGTACCACAGTTCCAGAGAGTAACTGAGGGTAGGCAATGTATGACAGAATTGAAGACTCTGCAAGGAGGGCCTGAGAGGCCATTTCACAAAGCTATAAAGGTGAAACTTAATTTGCAATTGAAATTCCAGGATGTTGAAGATGCCAAAGTCATAGGATATTTGCTAAGTAAAGCTGCATGTGTGGTGTTGAGTTTACTAAAGAGAAGTTTGTGCTTCAAGCAGCAGAGGTGGAAAAGTGCTGTTTCCTAGTTCCTTATTGTGGTGGTTTGAATAGGTATGGCCCCCACAGAGTTATGTATTTGAATGCTTGTCCATAGGGAGTAGCACTATTAGGAGGTGTGGCCTTGTTGGAGGAAGTGTGTCACAGTAGAGGTGGCCTCTGAGGCCCTATATGCTCAAGCTACACCCAGTGTGGTACACAGTTTCCTCCTGGCTGCCTTAGGATAAAGATGTAAAACTCTTGGCTCCTTCAGCACCATGTTTGCTTGCATGCTGCCATGTTTCCCACCATGATAATAATGGACTAAACCTCTGAAACTGTAATCCAGCCCCAGTGGAATGCTTTCCTTTATAAGAGTTGCTGTGGTCATGGTGTCTCTTCACAGTCATGAAACTCCAACTAAGATATTTAAGACCCAGATTGTTTCCATCAAGATACCAAGATGCCAGACATGGAACTATAAGGTTTAGTGTTTTATCTGATGGGTTTCATTCTTGGTTTTTGTCTGATCTTTCTTTATTATTCCCCCTTTCTCCTTTCTCAAATTAGAATATTTATCCTGTGCCATTGAGCATTGGGAGTATGTAACTTGTTTTTGGATATGATAGGGGCTCACAATTAATAAACAGCTTGTGTCTCAGCAAAGACTCTGACCTTTTAGAATTTTACATAGTGCAAGACTATGGAGACTCTTGAAGTTGGACTTAAAATAATTTATGAGATGACCATAAGCCAAGGAAGAGAAGAGATGGAAGCTTACTGTGATAGCTAATTTTGTTGTCAACTTGGCTACATCTTTAATCAACTAAAAGCTGGACAGGCCTGTGAGACATCTTCTTGATTGGATTATTTGAGGTGGGAAGATCCACCATAAGGCCACACCTTCTGGCAGCAGCTCACATAAAAGGTTTTGGAAGATGGAAGCTTTTGATTTTTTTTTCTTGCCCAAACTCTTGCTGATACATTCATCTATCCTTTTACTGATTCATTCCTCTGTTGATATTAAAACCTCTATCTTTGGGATTCCAAGGTAGAATGAAGACCAAAAGCTTCCAAGGAATTCTCTGAGACTCCAGTGCCAGACCTACATCCAGTCTTGAGTACTGAGCAACTATTGCATTCTTTGTTTTTCTGTCAGGAGACAGCCATTGTTGACTACCCAGACAATAGTTTATAAACAAGTCTAATAAACCCCATACATATATATCTTTATACATATTAATATACATGTATATACATTCATTCTATCAGTTCTATTCCTAACACAGTTATGAATTAAAAGTGACGTTTGAGTATCAAGGTGACAAGGACTGCTGTGGTGGTTAAACTCAATTGACAAATTGATGAGCTGCGCAATTACCATAGAGACAATCCTCTTGGTGTGTCTATAAGGGAATTTCCTGATAAGGTTAATTGAGGTGGGCAGAACCATTTTATGTTGGGGTTACTGAATTTAAAAAAGAGGAGAACATTAGATGAGCATCAGCACTTATCTCTCTCTCCTTTCTTTCTGGGGAAGCAATGTGACTAGCTGCTTCATACTCTTGCTGCTATGCCTTCTTCAATACAATAAATTATAACCTCAAATTGTGAGCCCAAATATTTCTTCCCTTCAACTTGCTTTTGTCTGACACTTCATCACAATATCAAGAAAGTTTAGATGCCTTTTAAGAATCTTATTTTCAATATTGAAGGCACACATAAACAGAGCTAGGTTTTACATTTTATTTTTAATTAAAAATAGGAAAATTTGTTCTTTGGTATATAGTTCTTTACTGACAGTTCTACTGTAAATAAGATATATAACAATACATCACTTTCCCAAGTACTCACTGCTATCATTTTTGTAGTTAAACATTCCTCCCAACCCTCAAGCTATGTAACTGACTGATTTGGCCTCTATCCTTAGAGATTTTTCCTTTTTCAGAATGCTACACAATAAGGGTAGTAGTCTAAAGCCTCTAGAGTCCAGTTCTTTTTATTTAACATAATCCTGTTGAGATCAATGTAAATTACATGCATAAATAGTTCTTTTTTTAAAATGAGCGAGTGGTATCTTAATATATGGGTATACCTACCCATTTGCTTATCCTACCCATTATATGAGGGATATTGGCATTGTTTACAGTTTTGAGAAGTTATAAATACATCTACACTAAGTATTTGTGCTTATATTTTGTTTGAACCTGTTTTATATCACTTTAGTAATTATCAGAAGGGGTGTAATGAGGTCATATGATAAACATACATCCTTAACTTTAAAAGAAATTGCCAAAGTGTTTTCCAAGCTACTGCACCAGTTCCTGAAACCCACTAATAATGCTTGAGTTCTACTTGCTGTGTATGTTTGCCAGCATGCGGCATTGTTACTTTATCTTAAAATTTAGAACAATAGTACAATATTATAGCTTTAATTTCCATTTCCTCAATGTTATTAACAATTTTTCTATTGTACCAACCACCTGTAGTTTAAAAATAATCTTTACTGCTAGAGTGATTTTCAATTTTCCAAAAATGAATATATACTAGAGAGTTCAAATACCAGAGTCAATTACCTCATTGCTCATATTTTATATTAGTAAGGTAAATTTATTGTGATTAATAATATAATATTAGCATATTATGAGACTTAATTATTCATATTTTCTGGATTTGCTATTTAGGGTGATAGATATGGATCAGCTTGCACTCTTCTACATATTGGCATCCAGTTACTCCAGCAACAGTTGTTAAAGATACTTTTTCCCATTGTATATTTCTGGCTTCTTTATAAAAAAAAAATCCATAGGTGTGAGAATTTATTCCTGGTCTTCAATTAGATTCCACTGATCAACCTGATTTTTTTTATTATGCCAATACCATGAAGTTTTTATTCCTATGGCTCTATAGTATAGCTTGAAATTAGGAATCATGATATCTCCAGTTCTTTTCATGGGGCTGCATTGAAACTGTAGATTATATTAGTTAAGATGGCTATTATTATGATGTTAATCTTACAGATCCAAGAGCATAGGAGATCTTTTCATCTTCTGATAGCTTCTTCAATTTCTTTCTTCAAAGACTTGAAGTTATTGTCATACAAGTCTTTCAGTTACTTGGTTAGAATTAGACCAGGATATTTTATGTTATTTGTGGCTATTGTGAAGGATGTTGTTCCCTAATTTCTCTCTCAGCCCGTTTGTATTTGTATATAGGAGGGCTACTGATATTTGAGCTAATCTTATATCCATCCACTTTGCTGAAGGTGTTTATAAACTGTAGGAATTCCCTGGTAGAATTTCTGAGTTCACTTTTGTATACTATCTTATCATCTGTAAGTAGCTATACTTGGACTTCTTTCTTTACAATTTGTATACCTTGATCTCCCTCAGTTAATTATTGCTCTAGCTAGAACTTAATCTATTGAATAGACGCAGAGAGAGTGGACAGCCTTGTCTTGTTCCTTATTATAGTGGAATTGCTTTAAATGCCTCTCCATTTAATTTGATGTTAGCTATAAGCTTGCTGTAGATTTCCTTTATTCTGTTTAGATATGTTCCTTTTTATCCCTGATCTTTCCAAGACTTTTATCATGAAGGAGTGCTGGATTTTGTCAAAGGCCTTTTGAGCATCTAACAAAAGAATTGTGTTTTCTTTTCAGTTTGTTTATACAATGGATCACATTAACACATTTTCATATGTTGAACCATATCTGCAGGTTGAAGCCTACCTAATCATGGTGAATGATCTTTTTGATCTGCTCTTGGATTTGATTTGTGAGTATTTTATTGAGCATTTTTGTTACAGTGTTCATGAGGGAAATTGGTCTTTAATTCTCTTTCTTTGTTGAATCTTTGTGTGGTTTAGGTATCAGGGTAACTATGGCCTCATAGAATGAGTTTGGCAATGTTCCTTCTGTTTCTATTTTGTGGAATAGTTTGAGGACTATTGGTATTAGCTCTTCTTTGAAAGAGTCTGGTAGAATTCTGTGCTGAAACCATCTGGCCCTGGGCTTTTTTTTTTTTTTTTTGTGGCTGGGAGACTTTTAATGACTATCTCTACTTCCTTATGGGCTGTAAGTGTATTTAAATTGTTTGTGTGATCTTGATTTAACTTTGGTATATGGTATTACCAAGAAAAATTATGTCTTAGATTTCCAATTTTGTCAAGTACAGGTTTTTGAAGTATGGTGTAATAATTGTCTGTATTTGCTCTGTGTCTGTTGTTATGTCCCCCCTTTAATTTCTGATTTTTATTAATTTGGATATTCTCTCTGTCTTTTAGTTAGTCTGTTTAGTTGGTTCTGAAAGAACCAACTCTTGGTTTCACTGATTCTCTGTATAGTTTTCTTTATTTCTAATTGTTTTTAGCACTGAGCTTTCCGTTGTTTTTGCTGAAATCCAGCTTTAATACTTTCTTTGACTAATGTATCTATTTCTTCTATCACATCTGCAATGGCTGAGATTCTCTCTTTGGTCTCTTGTATTTGACTATTTCCTGCCATTTAATCCTTGTGAGTATGTTTGCTTCCTTTTGTTCTACAGATGTCAGGCATACTGTTAAGTTACTAGTATGAGATCTCTCCAATTTCTATGTGTAGGCACTTAGTGCTATGAATTTTTCTCTTAGCACCACTTTCAGGGTATCCCATCAGTTTGGGTATGTTGTGCCCTTCATTTTCATTGAATTCTAGGAAGTCTTTAATTTCTTTCTTTATTTCTGCCTTGATCCAGTAGTCATTCAGTAGAGAAGTTTTCAGTTTCCATGAATATGTAAACTTTCCGTTGTTTTTGCTGAAATCCAGCTTTAATACTTTCTTTGACTAATGTATCTATTTCTTCTATCACATCTGCAATGGCTGAGATTCTCTCTTTGGTCTCTTGTATTCTGTTGGTGATGCTCGTGCCTGTAGTTATTGTTTGCCTGGATAGTACAGGGAAGACTTGAATAGGCATTACCAGAATGGGAAAGGAAACTGAGATGTTCAAAGATGGCTCAGCATCTCTGAGCAAAGAAGCTGTCTTTTTTTGGTGGCCCTCATCTGTGTATGCAAGTGGGTTTTATAAAGGAGATAGGTATTAGAGGGGCTAAGTTCAAAGAAACCTTTAAATTTTTGTTTCTTCTTTAAGTACCTACCAATGTCACCTACCATTTCAAGGAAGAAGTCTGCAGAAATATCCTATGCTATAGTTATCATCGGTGTGTTTGTGTGTTTGTCAGACTGTATCAGGGCCACAAGACATCCATGCTTGTTTGAGTTAAGAAGTTGTTAAAATAGGTGAGCATGATGACATATACCTGGGATAGCAACACTTATAAGACTGAAGCAGGAGGATTGCTGCAAGTTCAAGGGCCAGGGTTGGCTACAGAATGAGGTCCTATTGCAACAGAACAAAACAAAATACAACAAACAAAAATAGATGAGAACAACCCTGATCATTAGGCATTTACTTTTTCCAGATCTTCAAAGATGACTATTATAGGCCAGAGATAATGACATCTGTCTGCTTTGTCCAAAGACTTTCAGTATAAAGTTTGATCATAGTAGTAGCTTATAGAATAGAAGCAAATGGGAATGCCTAGCATGCTCTGTGGTACCCGAGCCTGTCCTTTCCTTGCTCCTCAAACACTTTTCTTGATCCTCAAATATGGCTGCCACAGATAAAGAGAACAAGGTATTTGTAGTCTTAGGGTGTAGGAGGCAGAGATAGGAGGATCACAGATCATCTGAGCTATACAGTTACCTATAGGACAGCCTGGGCTATATAGTAAGAGTAATATGTTGAAAACACACACACACACACACACACACACACACACACACACACACAACACACACACACACACACACACACACACACACACAGGGAGAGAGAAACAGAGACAAAGGGAGACACAGAGTTATAGAGAAACAGGGAAATAGAAGAGAGAGTAGAATTTAACATCATAAAATTTAACAAAAACAGAACAAAGACAAATTTCTCAAATCTTCTAGATGAAAAAAAATCAAGGTCTACAAAGATTCTTGTAGAAAGAATTAACTGATGAGAGGCTTCTTATGCACAATTTTGGGTACAATAGGGCAATTGAGCAATATTTATAAAGACCTAGACCAGTTGTACTTCATGACTTCGAGCCTACAATTTCACAGTCATCTTTTTTTTTCACTTAAATGCATCAAAATAATAAAAATATGCTGGGACATGCAATGCACAAGAAGGTTTGCCACACAAGTTCCTCACTGAAGATACTTTTGAAGAGGTCATTAAGTGAGAAAACATACAAGAGATGATGCACAAGTCATAGAAAATAAGGGCAAACATAATACATACATACATATAAAACATATAGGTGCACATGCATATCAATATGTCATAGAATATCTTCTGACAAACTGAAAAGTTAATGGGGCACTGAGAATAAAAGAGGAAACTGTCTATATTCATATTAATCCATAGCTAATTATTTTAAACATGAACAAAATGCAAAACCATAAGGGTAAGGTGGTAAATCCTAAAGGACATAAGAGAAATTTCAAGTACTTCTATTAATAAGTTGAAAAATAAATATTAATAAGTTTAATAAAGAATCTGGTTAGTCAAATATGGATACTCAGAACAACCACATTACAAACAACACAAAAAAGAATAACCTAAAAGTCTGGATAAGAAATTCCATCTATGCTACAGAAAGAGATAAATTAATCAAAAATGATATCCATTTTTTCCCCTCTGAGTGTTGAAAATATCTACTGTATAGTCAGGGATGTCATCAGCTGAAGTGAAGAATTGAGGTATACAATGGAGTTGTGAAGTTAAACTGGTGGCCAGTCTCCATGGATCCATTGTCAGAGATGAGAGAAAAAATATCCTCTATTAGGCAAAGAGGACAGGGGAGAGGGGGGATGAGATGGAGGGTTGTGGAGGGATAACAGGAAGGGGGGGATATCATTTGAAATGTAAATGAATAAAATGATTAATAAAAAATCCTCTATTAAGATATCCATCTCTGGGTTTTCCTATCCATGTTCTCAAACCCAATCATTTATGAGAAATGAGAAAATCAGCAAATTTCATCAGAAAAGGCTATATGGAAAGTAGAATCTTCAGTCAAATAAGTCAAATAAGTGGGGTGACAAAGAATTTCTACTATTTTATAGCTTAAATGTGTGCTGTACAAGATGTTCAGTGATGGTTGTAGAAGGACTGAAATAAAGACCAACCAGTGATAAAAGAGCACTGGGGAAGGAATCCATGATATTATGACGGTAGAAAGAGGTAGAGTACTGGAGTCGGATGTCGGTGTCTTTGGGTGCTGGATGGAGAGTACAAGCAGGAAAAGCACAGATGCTACTGGTTGCTCACAGAATTTGCAAACATTACTTCTCATTGTTTTGTATCCAAAATGAACTGATGCTAAGACGTCTGCCTAGACAGACTGTAGTGTTCAAGCAGAGATAAAGCAAAGCCCCTACAGTATCTACCCGTATTACATCTCTTTTCTTCCTCTCTTGCATCCTTCTTTCATACCCCAATATATATTACTAATTGTTACCCTCTGGGCAGTTAGGTGGCTAGACCAGTAGGCACCCACTGTAAACATTGGTCAACCTCGGGACATAAGACAAAGGTCGCCACCTAGTGGTCAGATGCCAAAACAACCAAGAGGAGGCTTCCATAAAAAATGTTGATAATAGTAAAATAATAATAATTAAAAATAATAGTGTGTCTTGAAATTTAGATTTGAGTGTGACTCACAATTGCATTGGTGGCCTGTTAAAACAGAATGCTGAACTCTGCTCCCATAGTTTGATTCTGGGTTGGAACATAAATGTAGCTCTTTTAACTTGCTGTTGATGTTGCTTCAAGGACCAGACTTCTCCAAATTTCAAACCATCAATTGCTTCAGACATTCCACTTTGAAGATATGAAGGTCTTTATTGGCTTTGCACAACTGGTAGAACTAGGGTTTTACATTTACTGCATCTTTACTTTGAAATGCATGTGGTATTGCTTGGGCAACAGTCTTATTTGTTTTCTATGCTTCCCTAGACAGAGTAAACACCTAACAGAAGAGGGAGTAGCATCCATTTTCCTTTAATGGGTTGGAATGTACTATGTTATATTCTATATATGCTCTATTGTTTCAACCTTTTTCATAATAATTAACAATTTTAAAGTTAAATCCTTCATGTATCTGTCTCTCTACTATTTGCTGATATTATTAGTTTGGCTTTTTAAAAAAGGATTTATTTATATTATTTTTGCATTGTGTTTATGTTTGTGTCTGGGTATCAGCATGTGAGTGCAGGTGCCTGCAAAAACCAGAGGCATCAGACCACCTGGGGCTAGAGTTAGAAATCATTAAAACCCTGAGAGCCACTGAACCTGGGTACTGAGAAGCAAACTGGATTCCTCTGCAAGAGCAAGTCAGTGCTAGCAACTGCTGTGCCATCTACCCAAGGTCCCTATGCAGATTTTGGTGAATTTTTTCCCTTCCCATGAATCCTGTTATTGACAATTCCAAATAGAATTCCAATTCCAGATGGAAGCCATGAACCCTGAGTTACAAAAAAGCAGCACTATGCACAAAATTAGACTTAGACTCTTGTTCCCCCTGGAGATTACAGTTGAAGAAAAGACTCCAATTAAGGTTGGTACAAAAAGGAATAAAATCAGACTATGATTTTTAAATCATTATAAGTAGGCTTAAATACATATTTATTAGCCAAAATGGAATGATTGGAAATACGTTTTGTTTGTGTCTATAGTGTAAAAATCCATGCTTAGGGGTTTTTTGGACCAACTCTTAGAAACCATTTTATCTATCCTGCTGATTATTGAAGTATTTTGACTGGAAAAGTTGTTAAGGTATTTGAAAGATATATAGTTAGTTGGCAAGTATAACAATGAATAAGGCAAAACTTCTTAGTCCAATTCATTAAACTTTTAAAGTGTTGGTTGTGTGAAATCCAGCCAGTGTTGTCATGGAGGAATTGGGTGCAATCTATTGATCAACACCAGCTGTAGATATTGGGGCTCTGCATGCATCTCACAGATCCGCTGAGCATACTACTCTGATATCATGATTTTGCCAAAATTCAGAAAGCTGTAATGGATCACATCAGTAGTGAACCACCAGACAGTGACTATGACCTTTTGTGTGTGTGTGCGCGCGCCCGTTCAGTTTGGACAGTTGGTACATACAAGCCACTTTTAAATTTTTAAGTAATTATTTCATTTTCTTACATCCAAAAGTTGCCTTCAGTCTCCCCTCCCAGAGTTCTTTACCCCATTCCTCCTCCCCTTAGCCTCTGAGAGGGTGCTCCCCTTGATGCCCTCCCTCTCCCCCCCCCCCCCCCCCTGGATATTCCCCTTCCCTGGAGCATCAAGTCTCTACAGGATTAGGCAAAACCTTTCCCCCTGAGGCCAGACAAGGTAGTCTTCTGCTATGTATGTGCTGCAATTCTTGAACAAGACTGTGTGCTCTTTGGTTGGTGGCTTAGTCTTTGGGAGCTTCCAGGGTCCAGTTTAGTTGACACTGTTGTTCTTCTATGGGGTTGCCATCCCCTTCAGTTCCTTCAGTCCTTCCTCTAACTCCTCCATAGGGGTCCCTGAACTCAGCCCAATGGTTGGCTGTGAGGATCTGCATCTTTCTCAGCCGGCTTTAGGTAGAGTCTCTCAGAGAACACCCAGACTAGGCTCCTGTCTGCAAGTACAACATAGCATCAGTAATAAGTGTCAGGGTTTGGTGCTCTATCCCACTATCTAAGTTGGAACAGTCATTGGATGGCCTTTCCATCAGTTTCTGCTCCATTTTTGTCCCTGCATTTCTTTTAGACAGAAAAATTCTGGGTCAGAAAGTTTGAAGATGGGTTGATGACCCATCCCTCTGATCTTTTCAGGTTCCATCTCCCCATTGTTGGGCATTTCAGCTAAGATCATCCCCATTGAGTCCTGGGGAGCCTCTCACATCCCAGGTCTCTGGGACTTTCTAGAGGTTCCCCCTCCCCTCTCCCACCCAAGCCCAACTATCCCTCTGCCTCCTGTGATTATTTTGCTCCCCCTTCTAAGTGGGATTGAAGCATCCTCACCTGAGCCTTCCTTCTTGTTAAACTTCGTATGGTCTGTCAGTTGTATCATGGGTATTCTGTACTTCTTGGCTAATATTCACTTATCAGTGAGTGTATACCATGCATGTCATTTACCTCACTCAGGATGGTATTTTCTAGTTCTATCCATTTGCAAAATTCATGATGCCCTTGTTTTTAATAGCTGAATAATAAGTATTCCATTGCATAAATGAACCACATTTTCTGTATCCATTCTTCAGTTGAGGGACATCTGGTTGTTTCCAGTGTCTGGCTATTATGAATAAGGCTGCTATGAACTTAGTGGAGCATGTGTCCTTGTGGCATGGTAGAGCATCTTTTGGATATATGCCCAGGAGTGGTATAGCTGGGTCTTCAGATAATGCTGTGTCCAATTTTCTGAGGAACCTCCAGATTTATTTCCACAGTGGTTGTACCGGTTAGAAATCACACCAGCAATGGAGGAGTGTTCCTCTTTCTCCACATCCTCACCAGCATCTGCTGTCACCTGAGTTTTTGATCTTAGTCATTCTAATTGATATAAGTGGAATCTTGGGGTCATTTTGATTTGCATTTCCCTGATGATTTTCAACATTTCTTTAAGTGTTTTTTTTTTTTTTTTTTTTTGGCCATGAAAATTTCCTCTGTTGAGACTTCTCTGTTAAGCTCTGTGTGAGTCTTGTGGGAGAATTGAGGGAAAGACTGAGGACCCAAAGAGGACAGGGATTCCACAGGAAGACCACACACATCAACTAACCTAGACCCTTGGGGGCTCCCATTGTCTGAGCCATCAACCAAAGAGCATACATGGGCTGTACCTAGGTCTTCCTTACATATGTAGCAAACGAGCAGCTTGGTCTTCATGCAGGTCCTCCAGCAACTGGAGCAAGGGCTGTCCCTGAATATGTTACCTGCTTATGGTTCCCATTTCCCTAACTGGGCCACCTTGTCTGGCCCCAGTGGGAGAACATGTACCTAGTCTTACAGTGACTTGATGTGCCAAGGTAGGGTGATACCCAGGGGCCCCTCCCCTTCTCAGAAAGGAAGGGGAGGGGGAGAAAAGGGGAGGAGCTGTGTGAGGGGGAGACTGGGAGGAAGAGGGGACTGATATTGGGATGTAAAGTGAATATATTAATTAATTAATAAAAAGAATGAAAAGAAATTGGTTGGATTAGCTTTCAGCTTAATGTTATTACCATAGTATAAAATAAATATAAAATATATAGAAAATAATAAGTCACTACCAAAAACCCTGAAGCAGAAAAAAAAATGTGCATTAAGATGATATATAACTGAGGGTGACTCTAGTGAAGACATCTAGTAATGGGGGATATGGAGTCTGAACTGGCCATTCTCTCTAACCAGACAAGGCTTCTAGTAGTGGGGATGGTACATCAACCCAGCCCCAAAACCTTTGACCTGTGTCCAGCCTGCAAGATGTGGTGGGGAAACAGTGGCACAGAACTTGTGGGAATAGCCAACCAATGACTGGTCTGACTTGAGGCCTACACCACGAGAGAGGGCCCAATCCCTACAATGCCTAGAGAGCTAGGAGTCCAGGAACCTAGAGGCTGGAGAGCCCAGAGACCTAAGATAGGGGGTAAAGGTCAGTGAAATGATTCCTAATGATATTCTCCTATACTCACAGATCAGTGTCTAGCCCAATTGTCATCAGAGAGGCATCATCTAGAAACTGATGGGAACAGATGCAGAGACCCACAGCCAAACATTAGGTGGAGCTCAGAAACCCAGAGAAGGAGGTGGGGGAGACAGAGGGCTGGGGAACAGGATGAGTACATGGCCTGGTTCACAGAATCAACTAAGCACAACTCATAGGGGGATCACTGGGGCTCTCAGAGACTGAAGTGACATCCAGGGAATCTGTATGGGTCTAATCTAGATCCTCTGCACATATGCTTGGTATTCTTGTGGGTCTCCTAATATTGGAAGCAGAGGTTGTCTCTGAGTCTTCTACCTGCTTTTCAACCCCTTTTCTTCTACTGGGTTGTATCATTCAGCCCTTAATATGAGGGTATGTACCTAGTCTTATTCTAACTTGTTATGCTGTGTTTGCCTGATGTCCCTGGGAGGCCTGCTCATTTCTGAAGGGAAACAGAGGAGTGGTCCAAGGGGGAGGAGATGTGGGGAAGGAGGGTCTGAGAGAAGTGGAGAGAAGGGAAACTGTAGTTGGGATGTAATACATGAGAGAATACTAATGCTAATATTAATTCTAATGCTAATATTAATACCAATACTAATAGTACTACTAATAATAGTAAGAAAAAAATAAGATCATGTATAATGTATAGCTGCCAGGCAGTGGTGGTGCACACCTATAATCCCAACACTTGGGAGGCAGATGCAGGCAGATCTGGATCTCTGTGAGTTTGAGACTGGCCTGGCCTAAAAAGTGAGTTCCAGGACAGCCAGGGCTATTAGACAGAGAAACCTTGTTTCAAACAAACAAACAAACAAACAAAACCAAGATGATGTATAACAGAACTATGTCCATCTATGAATTGACATCAAATTAAATCAATTTCGACAATGCAAAAAATCACAATTACTTCTGTACCAACCTACTATTAACAAAGCAGTCATACAAATAAATGTAAATTTGTGGCTATAAAACTACTACACATGAGCTGGGTGGGTATGGTGGTACATGCCTCTAATCCCAGTGCTCTAGAACCAGAGGAAGCCAAATCTCTGAGTTGAAGATCAGTCAAGACTACATAGTCAGACTCTGTCTCTAAAACATAATAACAACAATTATGAATAGGGCATGGTAAGCAGTGTAATAGTTTTCAGATTATTGTTCTCAGATTGTAGAGTTTAACATTTGGCTACTGACATTCTACTAATAGATTGGTTATGTTATCATTAGTGATTGTGCTGTGATTTCAAATGTGTATCTACTTTTGAGGTGGCCTTATGACTTTCAGATCCTGGTATCTGCATGTCTGTTTAATCCTTTCCTCTTGAGTGTAAGTGGGACCTCTTTATGGCTTTTTCTAACCAACAAAATGTGGCAAAGGTGATGGATTTCATATTCTCGATTTACTCTAGGAGACCACTTCTTGTTAGCCGACCTTACAAAATCTGTCCATCTATCTCTGCCTCTCTCATCCCACCCCATTGCTGATGTGCAAGAAGCAACCTGCCTTCATAATTCTTAAAGCAAAACTTCTGTAGGTTGGTAGAGGAGTAATTGTGTTTGTTTGCATTGAAATTCATCTTAGCCTACCACAAGACCCTACTTAGAGTGGAATCGTAAACCTTCTAGATGATCAACCAGTCCTGACCAAGACTGAGGGGGACCCTTCAGATGCTCATGGCAGGGAAATGAGGCATAAAAATGGTGACAACAAAAACTTGGTTAAGATTGATTTTTGTCAAACTGGATTAAGACTTTGAGGAGTCTAATGCCAAGAGGTTTATTACTAGCATATTTAAACCAGTATAATTTTGGGGAAAGTTCCCTGCGGTAGTACAATCCCCAGTCAACAGAGAGCATAATTACATTGAAACTCAAGTCAGGGTACATGTCATTTCTTCCAAGAAGATAGGTTCTGGAGACAGGCTACTTGCGTTAGTTTAAGAGCCTTTGGAAGGATCTGGCTTGGTCTCAGTTGTACTGATAGCTTAGAGGTCATTAGGGCTATTAGCCACATCTGGTTCTGGCTGGGGCGCCTCTAGCTATATAGCTAATGTAAAGGTCATTTAGACTATTAGGTATCTCTGGTTTTGTTTGTAAGAGCTTGGAGAGTCTCTGACTGTAAGGGTCATTTAGATTACTAGCCACCTCCAGTCCTGCTGGTTAGGACCTTGATAACTGGCCCAGATAACACAGATCACCAGGCTGTTAATTACCTCCAATTTCCAGCTTTCTGGATGGAAGAACAGGTTTTACATCTTTCCAATTGTAAAAAACAATCCTGTTTGCTTAGCATTCCTGGTTTCTCTGGAGGTCTGTGGGCACAAGGATTTTCTTGCTGTGTTCCCAATACAAAACCATGTTGACAACATTATTAAGACCTAGCCAAGCTGTGCCTGCAGTCTTCCTTCATAGATACTGACATTTAAAATGTCTTGGATTTTTAAAAATAATTTAATTCACAAGAGGCTCAAAAGGAGGGCAATTTCTAGGTATATACTAAAGCATACCAGTGTCTAAACTTTCCTGGAAGTTTAAAAACAACATAAACAAAAGAAAAATCGTGTTTTTATTAAGATGATGCAGACTTTCCTTTTTAAAAAAATGAAAGGTCTATTGGGAGAGTTGCTCTCTCTCGGGGACCCCTAGCCACCACATTTGGCTGGAACATACCTAGACTAATCTTGCCTTCCTTCCCCTCTTCTATTCTTGTCTCCCCAGACTACTCTTAGACCTACAATTGCCCACCAACCTGAGTCCACCTCCATCCCCTCAGGACTTGACCTCATCATTATTTCAGATGCCTAGATGCCAGCACAAAAACCACACCATGAATAAGCAAGACAACATGGCTTCTCCCAGAAGCCTATTGTAACGAGTCCTGGGAAAAACATTTTAGCTGAAGGACAAGATAGGGATACCCCTTAATTATTGACTGTCACCCCTTTCTACCCTATCTTCATTCCGTTGTGACTCCCCAACTACTGGCAGAACCACCCTCTACCAGGGAACCCACAACCACTACATTTGGTTGGCACCCAGAAAAGTTCTTGACCAGAGATTCCACAGCTGCCACACTTGGTTAGGATTCAGAACTGCTCTTTGCCAGGCAACCCTCACTTGCTACACTTATCTAGGATTCAGCCATTACCTCTAGCCCATCTCCATTTCTTTGTGACTCCTCATCTACCTGCAGAACCCTGTTCCATCAGGGACCGCCACAGCTCCCATGCTTGTCTAGGACCCATGTTGAGAGATAATAGCAAAGAAAAAGAAAGAGATATCCATCTAACAAAGGCATGGCCAAAGAGCTACATCAAGAAACACCTCAAACATCATAATTCCAGAGGATTAGATGCCAGCATAAAAACACACCACAAATAACTAAGACAGTTTATGTTTCCCCCAGAAGCCTATTGTGACAGGTCCAGGGAAAGGTAATTAAGCTGAAGCACAAGACAAAAATTTCAAAGTTGTAATTATGAGTATGTTCAAGAATCTTTGAGGTTATGAATAAATGCCTTCATGAAGATCATAAAGACACAAACAATCACATGAAATAACGAAAACAATTCACGATTTGAAAGTAGGATGTCAAAAGGAAATAAAATCACTTAAGGAAAGCCAAACTGAAATAAAGCTCAGAATGAGGAACCCAGGAAACCAGCCAAAAGGCTCAGACTGAATGAAGAGGAAGAGGGAGTCTCAGGTATTGAAGGCAAGGTAGAAGGAATGGATATAGCTCAGTCCAAGAAAACATTAAGTCTTGGGGGAAAAAATCCAGGCACAAAACATCTAGGACATCTAGGACACTATGAAAAGACCAAACTTAAAAATAATAGGTATGAGAGGAAGAAAATCCAAGGCACAGAAGATAGTTTTTAACAAAATCATAGAAGAAAATTTCCTCAATTTAAAGAACAAGATACCTATCAAGGTACATGAGGCACACAGAACACTGAATAGTCGAGACCAAAAAAGATACTCCCAGGATACATAATATACATAATAATCAAAACATTAGCTTACTAAATCCCCTAGACTATCATGTTTATGCCAGGCCCCTGGTCCCTAGACCTTTATCTTGAGCATCGTTTCTCAGTCAATAAAATCAATCCTTAAGAGGGGTACTTAATACTTTATACCTTGGTAACCTCGGCATTATCTAAATGACAGAGACCATACCAGATCCTAGACCCTTAAGCTACAGAACCCATCTTTATGGAAGAGGTCACATGCTCTCTGCCTTAACCTTTATTGTGTACATGAGATTGAGATATTTATCAGAAAACATTTTTCCAAATTTGTACTGTAATTAAATGCATAATAATAAACTGCCTGGTGTCAAACTCTAGAAGTTTGAACCAATACCAACTACTGAGTAGTGTTGAATTGGATTTCCTTCTTGGCGCCCATGTATCATTACTCTGCCAGCCTTGGCATTTTTTAGGAACCCCCACAAGTACCAGATGGGTTCAGCATATAATTCTACTAGACCCACAAAGAGGCACTAATGCCCATCCTCCTCAAATTATTCCACAAAAAATAAACTGAAGGAACATTTGTAAATTCTTTTTATGAAGCTGCTATTACTCTGATATTAAAAGAATAACAACAACAAAAGACCCAACAAAAAAGAAAATTATAGTTAGGTATGGTGGTGTAAACAGACTAAGAGACAAAACAAAACGAAACAAAAGAAACCTCTAAAAACCAAGAGACCAAAAACCCACCAAACAACAACCACCATATGATCATCTCATTCGTTGTGGAAAAGGTCTTTGACAAAATCTAATATCCTTTCATGATAAAAGCCCTGGAGAGATTAGGGATACAATGGATAAACCTCAATATAATAGTCAGTCTGCAGTAATCCTATAGCCAACATAAACATAAATGGAGAGAAATCCAAAGCAATCCCACTAAAATCAGGAAAAAGACAAGGATATCCACTCTCCCCAGAGCTCTTCCATATAGTACTTGAAGTCTTGGCTAGAGCAGTAAGACAAATGAAGAGCAAGGGAATCCAAATAGGAAAGGAGAAAGTCAAAGTATGCTTGCTTGCTGATGCTATGATTTTATACAGTAGTGGCCTCGTCAAAGACTCCACTTATCAGCTATTCCATAGCTGATAAACACTTTGAGCAAAATAGGAAGAGACAAAATAAATACACGAAATATGTAGTCTTCTTATATACAAATGAGAAACAGATTGAGAAATAAATAGGGAGACAATACCTTTCACAATAGCCAGAAAATGTACATACAGGTAGCATTATATAGATTGAACAGGTTGTAGTTAGGAATATATATGCGAATGCATATACATATATGCAAGCAATAACAATTAGAAAAAAAGAGGCCATGAATCTGAAGGAGAGCAGGCAGGGATATGTTGGAAGATTTGAAGGAAAGAAAAAGAAGGGAGACATATTGGATAATTTTAAATTTTTAAAAGAAAAAATAAAAATAATAGTATCTTGGAATAACTCTAACCAAGCAAACTAAATACTTGTATAATCAAAAACTTTAAGACATTGAAGAAAGAAACCAAAGAAGACATCAGAAGATGGAAAGATTTCCTGTGCTTATAGGTTGGTAGGATTAATATTATGAGAACCAAAAGCAATTTATAGATTTAATGTAATTACCCTTAAAATTCCAAGAGTATTTTTTCCACAGTAGTATTAACATTATGAAGGACCACATCTGAATGAGTGAAAATATGCAATTTATAGATTTAATGTAATTCCCATCAAAATTCCAAGACTTTTTTTTTCACAGACAGTAGTATTAACATTATCAAGGACCACATCTGAATGAGTGAAAATATGAGTAGATATCATCGTATAAAGTGGATTCAGCTATGTGGGGAAATACTGAAGGAGATCTTTTCAGATAGAGAAAGCACAGAGCAATGAGACTTTAGTTCATCAGCAGAATGAGCTTGAGCCTAGGCTGAGTGTCAGGAAGCCTAGGGAGCTGTCAGGAGTCTGAGCCCGAGACATGTACAGAAGGCAAAGCACATGTAAAAACTTAGAACTTCATTGTCTGAGCAGCAAGACCATTTGGAAGAGGTTGAGTCAGTTGGCTGCTTGAGAGCCAGAGGTGACCATGATGGCGTGTACACCTTATTCTCAGACCGTGGCCTAAGGCAGACCGTTATTTCTGTGATGCCCATCAAATACTCCTTTCACTGAACTGAGAGGAACATCAGTTGCTGAGTGGGGCAGAGACAGTGTCAGGTATACGAGTTCTGAGTGTCATTCCAGCAAGATCCAGAAGACAGAGATCGCTTCCATACCAGGATACACTTTATGAAATCGGGAACTGTTTATAAAAGATTTTTATTGTTTGATTCTTATGACAGGCTTATTTGATAAAGAAAATAGCTACCAGCATGTGGGAATGTGACTAAATCCTGTCCAAAATAGATAGCATTATCTAATTCATTCACAATCCCATTAGTTTTCTCCATCTGCCTTTATTTACTCTTACCTAATTTGCTAGAAGATAAGTAATGTTTCTATATTTGTAAAAAGTCTTTAAATATATAGTCATTTATTTATAACTCTTTAGAACAATATCTTTTTAAGCTTATCTCAAATACAGATTTTTCTCAATTAGAAGTTGTCATTTGTTCTGTCTACTAATGAGTTTAGTCTGCTGGTTCACACTTACCAAACTGATAAACGAAATAAATCAGGGCAGGGACTTGATAGTCTTTAGGCACTTTGATTTATTTCCATTTAACCCAAGGCATTTTAAAGTCACGAAGATTCTTCATTCATGGCCTTTTCCCAAATGATTTCCTCAGCAAAAATACAATCAACTCAGTGCTGGGGAGGTGAATTACTATTTCTTTAAGACAGGAAATGACTAGTCAAGAGAGGGAAATGACATGCAGTTCTTTTACTTAGTTAGGGATAGTGAGATACTTTAATATAGAGGACCACAATTCTGAAAATGACATGCTCAGGTTACAGTCAGAGCATAGCATCTTACACTTGTCCAGAAGGAGAGGTATTTTGACCGGAGCCTTGTATGTAGCCTTCAGCCATGATTGAACAATATACAAAAAGGCAAAATTACCATATGATGTAAATTAGTATTTTTTTCCTAGTGGTAGAACTCAACCTTGTTGTCTAAAGGATGTTCTGCAGTAAGAATTTGTCATCCCCCTTCTTCTTGAGTTTCATGAGGTTTCTCGTTGCATCTTAGGTATTGTGTGTTTTGGGCTAATATCTGCTTATCAGTGAGTGCATACCATGTGTGTTCTTTTGTGATTGGGTCATCTCACTCAGGATGATATTTTCTAGCTCCATCCATTTGTCTAAGAATTCATGAGCTCATTATTTTTAATGGCTGAGTAGTACTCCATTGTGTAAATGTACCACATTTTCTGTATCCATTCTTTTGTTGAAGGACATCTGGGTTCTTTCCAGCTTCTGGCTATTATAAATAAGGCCGCTATAAACATAGTGGAGCATGTGGCCCTGTTGCATGTTGAAATATCTTCTGGGTATATACCCAGAGGGGTATAGCTGGGTCCTCAGGTAACACCATGTTCAATTTTCTGAGGTATCGCCAGACTGCTTTCCATAGTGGTTGTACCAGCTTGCAATCCCACCAACAATGGAGGAGTGTTCCTCTTTCTCCACATCCTCGCCAACATCTGCTGTCACCTGTGTTTTGGATCTTAGCCAATCTGACTGGTGTGAGGTGGAATCTCAGTGTTGGTTTCATTTGCATTTCCCTGATGACTAGGGATGCTGAGCACTTCTTTAGATGCTTCTCAATCATTCGAGTTTCCTCAGTTGAGAGTTCTTTATTCAACTCTCTACCCCCATTTTTTAATAGGGTTATTTGATGGTCTGGAATCTAGTTTCTTCAGTTCTTTATATACCTTGGATATTAGCCCTCTATCAGATGTAAGGTTGGTGAAGATTTTTTCCCAGTCTGTTGGTTCCCGCTTTGTCCTGTTGACCGTATCCTTTGCTTTACAGAAGCTTTGCAGTTTTATGAGATCCCATTTGTCAATTCTTGATCTTAGAGCATACGCCATTGGTGTTCTGTTCAGGAACTTTTCCCCTGTGCCCATATGATCAAGGCTTTTGTCCTTTTTAGAATGAGTATCAAAAGATTCATCCAGAGCTACCAGAATCTAAACCTCCAGCCTGAGAACAGACAGGGGCAAGCTGTCCTCTGAGAGGCTCTAACCAGCAGCTGACTCAGACAGATACAGACATCCAGAGCCAAACATGGATGGAGCTTGAGGACTCTTATAGAAGAATAGGTGGAAGGATTGTGGGCCCTAAGGAGATAGGAACTGCACAGGAAGATCAACAGAGTAAACGAACCTGAACCCTTGGAGCTCTCAGAGACTGAATCACCAACCGTGGAGCATACCTAGTCTACACAGATCTAGCTCCATGGGCTGGACCTAGGCCTCCCTGCACATATGTTGTAAATGTGCAGCTTGGTTTTCATGTAGGTCTCAAACATCTGGAGTGGGGGCTATCCCAAAACATGCAGCCTGTATATGGAGTATGGTCTTCTAAAAAAAAAAACCAGTTATTCAGTTATTCATGGAATATTATTTTTTTTATATCTCTTGTATTCAGTCTGCAACTACTTCATTGAGAATTTTTGTATGTATACTCATGAGGGATACTGGACTATAACTTATATATTTTTGTTGGGTTTACACTTGATTTCGCTATTTCAATATTATTTGCTTTGTGAAGGAGCTTATTGTGGTTCTGAATTTTTTTAAATATAACTCAAAAAGTATTGCTTGTTTGAAGGCTCTATAGAATTCTTGTATAAGTATATCTGACCCTTGGTATTTTGCTTGTTTGTTTCTTTTCATTTTATTCTGTTTGAATGCTTTTTAAATTTTTTTGTTTTGCTGAAAAAAAAATTAAAAATAAAAATTTATAAAAAAAAAAAAAAGAATTTGTCATCCCTTTGATACATTTAAACGTTCTCATTATGATTTTTATTTAGTGAAAAAGTGAATATGTCTACAAAGGTTTGTATATTTAAGAACAAAATTTGCATATTTAAGAAAAAATATTTGTATACTTAAGAACATGATATTTTGATATCTGTATATGTAGTAAAGATATATATCACACTAGTAAAAGCCCCATTTTCTTCCATGTTTCATGGAAAGAGCACCCTGAAATTTAGGTTCTCGGTAACTTTCCAGTATGCAATGCAGTACTGCTGCTAATCACAGTTGTCCTAATGTGTATTCAACCTCTAGACTTACATCCTACCTTCATGGATGTAACTTTGCACCATCAGCATCCTCATGTCTCTACCTCCAGTAATCACCAAACACTTGGTTTCTATAGGGTAAAACTTTTAGAGTCTGTATCTGCATGAGCTCATGAAGCATTTTTCATACCATGTTTCACGTGGTTGAATTAAGATGATGCCTTTCCGGTTCATCCGTCTTCTCACTAATAGTTGTTATCAAAAAGATAACGGGGGAAAACCCAAGCCAAGTGAGAAGCCTTACACTCGGGTGCTGAGAAGGTAAAGCTAGGTAAGCACTAAATTAGAAAAGAGCAAGAGAGTGCTTTGAAAATTAAAAGTATGAACATGAAGTGACCCAGTGATTTTATTTCTGACTGGATAACCCAAGGAAATTAAATCAGTATTTTGAAGAGTTATCTTTATTCTCATGTTCACCGTACCATTAATCTCTGCTGAAAATTAATGTGAAATAGTCTAGCTAATTTAATAGCAAAGAGATTTATGAGCTTAGTGAATTGTTTACAGCTGTGGACATTCAGAATTGTTTTTGTGGTGCTGAAACAGGATAAAATTGATTGTATATTTTCATATTATATATATACATATACATATATATATATTGCTATGCAATCATATATTGATTGCTTTATCAATGTCATTAGGATAAAAGATTCATAAAAATGAGGACTTCTAGCTTTTCTGCTTTTAAATAGTTGAATAAATCATTCTACACACTTCTCTCCACGTAATTTACAAATAGCAAAACATGCTGATACAATCCTAAATTTCTATTTAAAAAAAATTAAAAACGTTTAAAAATCACAAGGAAGTTGTAAAGATCTAATGAAGACTTTTCTTTTAAATGAATGCCTAGATGGGTCAATAGGTTGAACATATATGGCATAGGGTAAGGGAGTCCACATCAGAAGACAGGATTGAAGAGCACAGGCTTGCCCACAACTCTCTTCAAATTGGAGCTCAAGTAGACAGCTTGCAAATTAGGTAGCTATTCCCCTTCTACTCAGAACGGAACATCTTAGTCAGTCATCTTATAAGTGGCCTGTGATTTACCCCTGGATGGATAATGTTGATAATGGCAGTGTTATGCTTATCAGAAATTTTCCTTTCTGTGGGAGACTCCTTAGCCTGGAAATATTTTACCTGCAAGTGCAAGGAAATCTTTATCCTGTGTGCAGAGCACAGTGAGTGAAGGAAATCATGATCTGTAGAAGTCCCACTGTATATTCAGGAATGAATTCTGTGCTTGGCATCATGATAACCAGGTTTTTTTTTTTTTTTTTTAAATGGGAATAAGACTGAGGGAAACAATTTTCTATAAAAAAAAAATATCCAGAACCAATCTATGCATCTGTGACTAACAAAGTAAAAACACTTAATTCAATAGCTTTAGAGTACATTGGAAGAGTCATACAACCACGATGATACTCTAATTTTAGAATGTTCTCATTATCATTCAAAGAAATGTCATGCTCCCTAACAAGCATCCCTCATTCCCTGGTTTTTTAGGCCACGACAATCACTAACGTGCCCTTTGCCTACATAGATTTACTTATTTTAGACATTTTGAATAAATTGAATCATAGAATGTGGTCCTGTGATTTTGGTTCACTTTCACTTAGTATAAAATTTGTTAAAGGACAAGTGGAGCAGGGCTGTCTCTGAGTCTTTCCCCTGCCACTGGATCCCCTTCCCCTAGCTGGACTGTCTGGTTGGGCCTCAGTGGGAGAGGAGGTGCTTAGTCCTGTTGGGACTAGATGCCCCAGGGTAGGGTGATACCCAAGGGAAGCTTCCTTTTTTCTGAGGAGAAGAGGAGAGGTTATGGAGGGAGAGATTTGTAAGGGTGGGACTGGGAAGAGAGGAGGGAGGGGCTGTGATTGGGGATGTAAAGTGAATAAATAAATTAATGAAAAAAATTAAGGTTCATCCCTATGGTAGCATTTATCAGTATTTTATCAATTTTTATAGCTGAGTAATATCCCACTAAATGGATATCCAAGTTTGTTTATCTATTCCTCAGTTAGTGAGGTTTGTATTTTCACCTTTTGCTCTATTACAAATAATGCTGACTTGAACATCCATGTACATGGTTTAGTTTTAACATGTTATTGCTCTTAGGTGTATATAGAGGAGTAGAATTATTGAGTCTTGTGGAAGCTTGGTTTACCATTTTGGGAAACTATCAAGCTGTTCTCTAATGTGTCTCCATCACTTTAAATCCCTATTAACAATGTCTGAGCACTCTAATTTGTCCATAATTTTACTAACATTTGTTACCACTTAGTTTTTTTTATTAATCATTTTATTGTAGCTACCTTGGCAGGTAAAAAGGATTAGCCCATTATAGTGTCTGTTTAGATATTCGTATGAACAGTAAACATGACCATCTATGCTTATTCCATGCATGTTTCTACAGACTGAATATTTGTGGCCTCTTGAAATTTATATGACCTGCAAGATGAGGACATTTAGAGAAGGGGACCCTTGTGAAACACTTCTGTGGAGATGAGATCACAGTCATGTGGCCATCAGTTTGATGAGTGCCCTTATAAAAAACAGAAAAGACTTATTTCTCCCATGGTCTGAGGATGGTCCATTTGCACAATAGGACACAGTCCTTTATCAACACTGAATCTGCTCTGCCTTCATCTTTTTTTTTTTTAAATAATTGTTTTATTCTCTGAAGATTTCATACATGTATACAAATGAAACGTGATCACATTTCCCATCCCCCTTCCAAATCTTCTTGTATCTGTATGTCTCCAACACATTTTCCCCCAACTTCATCCCTCTTACTCTTTGTCCCCCTCCTTTTCTTGATGACCCACTAAGTTCAGTTTGTGCTGGCCATGGACTTTCTGTGTGCTCTAGAACTATAAGAAACCAATGTTTTTTTGTTCAGTTTCCTCAGTGTGATGGTATTATGTATGTTACAGAAACTAAAGCAGATGGAGACATACACATTCTTCAGAGCAGTGTCGTTTGTTCAAAGTCATGTTTCCTCTTTAGCTGTCCAGCTATACCAACACTGTTTATAGAAAAATAATTGTCTCAATTTTATGTATGTGTCTTATGTATGTATATGTACATATGTGTCAGAGACTGTGGAGGCCAGAGGTCAACTTGTGATGTTTCTTCTATTGCTCTGCACCTTGTTCTCAGAGAGAGAATCTCTTTGGTAGACCTAGTACTTACTGATTTGACTAGAGAGAGGCTAGCCAGTGACCTCCAAAGATCTACCTGTCTCCCGCTCCCAGCACTGGGGATACAGACATGTTCCATCACACCCTGGTTTCAAAATGATGATGGGGATCTGAACTAAGGCCCTCATGCTTGCAAGCAGATTGCCTGCTGAGCCACATCCTCTGCCCCTCCTTTCGTGAGTTGGTCCCCTTGTTGAAAATTACTATAATTTTGAAGGTTTATTTATTCTCTTTATTTCAATTTATTTATATATGTCCTCGTGCTTGTAAATAACTATCTCCTTTACTGTTTAATTTTAATACATTTTGAAATTTGGGAGGCTAAGTTCTATACCTTGTTTTCTTTAAAGCTATTTTGGCTATTCTGAGTCCTGTGCAATTCTGTGTAAATTTTAGGATACTACTGTAATTTAAGCAAATTTTAAAAAGAATTAGGTTGAATTTGTAAATCAGTTTGAGGCATATAATCATCTTAGTGATATTATGTCTTATAAATGATGAATGTGGGGTATTTTTCTGTTTAGAGCTTCCCCAATTTCTTTTTATCAACATTTTACTTTTTAATGGGAAAAAAAGTCTTACATTTTTGTATATATATTTCCAGGTATTTTATGCTTCCCTATGCTACAATGAATCAAATTATTTCCCCTTTAAACCCATTTATTTTGTATTTGGTATTTACTCACAATATTGTACCTCTTTCTGGGAGTACAGCTTGACATTCCTATATATTAACGATGTGTAGATCAGATGAGGTCATTGATATAGCCATCACATCAAACATCTATCATAGCTTTGTCAGCAATTATTTCCTTTTCAGATAACTTCTTTGATTTTGTATATTGCGACAGTCTGGAAAGGTCTCCAAAAAGTAGGTTTTGACAACTTAATCCTTACTGTAACACTGACAGGAGTCTAACAGGAGGCACTTAGACCTCCACCTTCACGACTATTTTGCTACTGATTATGAAAAAGACTTAAACTTTGAATTTGATCCCTTTTGCTTTCTCTCATCTTCTCCTTCTGTCATGAGTCACAGAAAAAAGGGCTCTTGCCAGGTGCCAGAACCTTGATCTTGGACTTTTCAGCCTCTAGAACTATAAGCCAGTGCATTTTTTATTTCCTGTAAATTACGGTCTCAGATATATTGTTATAACAGTGCAAAAATAAACTAAGAGATTTATCAACCTTGCATTTGGAAACCTTGATTAATTGATTTGGACATCTGTGATTAATATGAGGCAAGAAAGACGGTATTTAGGATAAGCATAAAATCAAGACAATAAGATAGTCTTCCTGGTTTTGTTTGTGACAAATTAGTGCTAGATAAGATTGGTGATTATTTTTATCCTTCAGTAGTGATAGTAGGACTAGATCTCTAAAACCTACTCCACTACGAGGGCTATAGCAAACCCTGTTGTCTTACTGATGATAATGAATGGAGCATTATTAAAACTATCCCTAAGGTGTCAGGCTAGAAGTTTAAGGATATAAATAAGGCTTTCGTCATATAGCTGTGTGGGGAAGACTACAGATAAGTAACCACAGTCCTTTTGACTACTTTTCATTAGTCTATTAGAGGATTTCAATGCCAAAAGCAAAACATCAGAGATGAGTCCTTTTGTCCTTAGCACCTTTTATTGAAGTATGACCCTTGATGACAATATGGCAGGCATATCAATGTCAGCCAAGAAGGGAGTGGTGGAGGACACAAATGTAGAAACAGTAAGATTCAGAATAATAACAGCATTACATGGGATAGACAATTCCCCAAAATTGTACAGCAAACACTGATTCTTATCTATATACACTGCCCCACACCCCACCCCCTTCTAAGGATTTAATCTTCAAATAATACAATATTCTGCCACATAATTATTAATGGCATACATAGCTCCTCTGGCATAGAAAGAGCTACCAAGTTCCACACAGGTAGACATAGCCAGAAGTACACCCAACTTCCTCCATCTGAGGCTTGTGACTAGAAAAGGAACACATCCAGGGAGCCTAGAGTTGAGGATGTGGTTCTGGTACCCCTTTAGGCACCTTTCTTGGCACATGAGGTTAAATGGCAAACAGAAATATAAAGCCAATCTTCAAACAGGCTTTTCAAATTTTTACTCTTTCCTTTCCTATGCATCCAATTTCTCCCCTTTTAGGGCTTTAATTTCAGTCTATCTATACCATTCCCTTAGCTTCCACTTGGGTATTTACTTTTATGTCTTAGTTGAGCCTTCAATTGTGGGGCTTGAGGGGAGTCAATTATCTATAGCCCTGGGGATGGGAGAAGAATAGGCATATAATTGAAATCTTGCATTGATTCCCTTGTCTGCTACCCTGCTTTCCTATTATCCAATGATATTTATGGAAATATTTGGAGGGAAAGAGTGGATGATCAGCAACCTTTGAGGGGGAGGGTCAATCTTTAAACCTACTTCCAAGCTGTTATCTTCTCAGAGGCCTTGAAAGATGGCTGATTCCAGAAGCCAAGACCAGAGAGAGATAATCCACGCCAAGTAGTACTGGAATTTGGCAGCGATGGTCCTCACTGTGGGAAAGCCACAGCATGAGTAGGACATACCAGTGTTAGTTCAGTCTATTGAGCTTTGTAACTCGGTATAGTTTTGAAGTTATCTTTCAAATACTTTGGAAACTCAGCCCTGTATTCTGAATCCAACTGTAATAAACCATTTTGAGGTGGGACAAGATAAAAACTGAGAATTAAGGATGGGGCTGTAGCTCAGTGATACAGCACTTGCCCAGTATACATAAGGTATTGGGTTCCACCTCTAACAAAGCCAAAACAACAAACAAACAAACACAAACCACAGCTAAGAGTATTTTTTGTATCATATACCTAAGGTATAATAAACCTAACGAAGGCTACACATACCCAGCCTATGGCCATGATAGCCAGTAAAGTGACTGCTCCTTGTTCTACTGTAGCCAAACACATCATGGGATTACAGAACACATTAACTCTTACTATCCTAGTATAAGACATTTCAACTTCCTTATTGATTGTCCTAGGGCCCATCATATTTGAAAAAGGTAAGGCAAGTGTGGCTTTTATTCAAACAGTTCCTCACCTCTCTCAATTTTCCTTTGGGTAAACGCTCAGCCATCCTGAACAGAATAGAACAGGACAGCATAACACAGCATAGCACTGCACAGTACTTCAAGGCACACCACAGCACAGCCCTGCACACCATAGCATAGCAGCTATTGAGCTTCACAGCTCAATATACTTTTAGGGTCATGTTTAGAATAATTTGTGATCTTCCACTTGAGGGGAGAATGGCCTTACTGACAGAGAAACAGTGCTTATTGCAGAGGCAGAGGTACTAAAAAGCAGACCCAATGGCTCATAGAAAAGGTTCCCATCCCTTTAGACTACCCTGACAGCCAAGATTCTCCCATAGCTATTAGACACAGTGTGCAGAGAATGGAAGAGTGGCTGGGATTTGTAGCAGCCGCGAAGTTTCGTGGCAAATTCTTTGGCTGAATGAAGTAACACTGAAGCCATAGGGAATGTCCAAGGGCCCTGCGGAACTCAGCTGTAACAGGTGGTGATGCCAGGATTTGGTTTTGGGCTTCTGGGGTATTGTTACGTGCTATCATCAAGGAATGCTCCCAGTTGGTGAGGAACAGAAGACTGAGCTAGACAGAAGGGCGGGTTGCTGATGAGTCCCCTCTTGCTATTGCCCGCCTGAATGCTTTCCCAGGATAGAAGCTGGCTACCAATGTCGGGTCTTGGCAAGAGCAATAGCTTTAGTGCTTTGCACGTCAATCCCTCTTCCCTGTGGTTTGACTTTCCAGAGTTTCAGTTCTCATGCTCAACCGTGGTTGACAATACTAAATGGAACATTGTAGAGTCAAGCGGCTGATCAGTTTTAAATTATGTGCCATTCTGGGTAGTGTGATGAAATGTTGCTCCATCCCACATGGATCATCAATCATCTATTTATCCAGTGTATCCATGCTATACAGGCAGCCTTTCTTCAGTTACTTATTAGTCTCCTCAGTGATGAGATTAACAACTGTGCTATTTACAGGCTTTGGTACTATCGAAGATTTCAGGCATCCATCCAAGGGGATGCTTTTCCTACATAGGCCCCGAAGACAAGGAGGGATAGCGTATGTCTAGATCCTGTATGAATCATAATTTGTTCCGAGGCCTGGCCCTGGCTGAAAATACTCTCGTGGTTTTGGTTCCTTGAGCTAGCCACTGGCTGGGAAAACACTTGTTTGAAGAACGCCTTCTCCACCCACCTTCCTTCATTTGTGCATCCTGTATCTTTCAGCTATCGGAGAGTACTCTGGTTCAAAAGGCAGTTAAAAACCATTGAACTCTACTCAGGAATGTTAAGGTTACAGTCATCCAGCCCTCAAGGGAGCACACAGCTCAGCTATGGTTGGGAGGTTATAAGTTCAAGGGGAAAAATTTATTAACTACTCGAAGCTATGGTGGGAAGAATTCAAGGCCTTGGCACCACCTTAGCCACGGTGGTGTCAGGCTTATGTTTTCCTTCTGCCTAACTTTTTTCTTGCCTCATTAGTTAAGAAAGAAATAGAAAACATAAAAATCAATACAATCAAAGAGCATTTGAAATATGATAAGAACCCTCTTCCTCAGTAACAAAGCTGTATTGCAAAGTCAACTATAATAGAGATATGACAGAGGCTCAGAGAGCGAAACCCTGGCATGAGACTCCTAGTGATATCAGGACAGGATACAATACAAAGAGGCAGGTCCATCACGTGAAGATAGGGCAAAGGCCACAGTAACAATGCTATCAACTAGGTGTTGGGGAAGGTAGACATGGAACCACTTTGTTTAAACCTGGCTATTACCAGGGGAAGAATACTCAGGTAGACTCCATGCTTGCTTCCCTTATATGCAGCCTCCCCTTCTGTGCCTCCTGCTGCCACATTTGGCAAAGGCCCTGAAACTGGTGTGAGGTGAATGTATTCAAGTCAAACACATCTGTGTGGACAATAGCTAGCTAGGTCACTGTCCCTAGGGAAGAGGAAAATTGCACAAGCAGCTTAGCTTTGGACCTCAAGAGGGTAGTATGTGAGGGAGAGTATTGAGTTTGTGAAGTCTTTGGTGTTTTAGTACAGAGATGAAGGCACTTTTTAGTCCTCACTCCCTGGGAGCGAGCATGGTAGTGTGGCTGCACCTAGCTGCAGCTCTGTAAGAGAGAAGCTTGGGGCCTTCCCAGGCTCTCCTTGATGGCTTGCCAAGGTAGATGGTTGAACTCATCTGCTAAGTAATTTCTATAGACTTGGCTAACAAACTGCTCCTGAAGATTGAAAGCCCTTTTCCACTGGGGATAGGCAGAGGCGCAGTGGCACACTCCTGGTGCAATTAGAAATTGCTGGGCCCCAAGTGCAGGCTCTCTTTGAGGCATTTAAGCTGCTCTTCTCCAAGTTTGATCTTCTCCTCCAGCTCTCTCTGTTCAATGATGAGAGCAGACTTCATCTTCACAAAGTGCTGGTAATCTTGGAGCTGGTCCTGAGGCAGGTAGCGGGAGACCATGCTGAACACCAGCTTTTCCCTGCCGTCCACATGCTCCTTCAACTCCTTGGCATCTGCCAACTGGTTCGTCAGCTGCTGCTTCTTCTCTATCAGCACCAACTGGGGAAGCAGAGGACCAATTAAATGCCATCTCGATCACAAGGCATCTGCACAGCAGTCTTTCACCAAGGAAGCAGCCACAGAGCAGCTACACACTTTGGTAATTAATCAGCCCTTAGCTACCCTGCTCTGAAGTTCACGTTTGTGCACAAACCTCCCTTTTTTCTGTAGCCAGGGGAAGACAAGCACAACAGCTGTTCTGGATGGGGGTGTGCAACCACCTCTTTCCACCTCTAAGGCTGTCTTTAAACCATGGACCACTGCTTGGCTTGGCATAGAGGAAGCCTCTGACAAAGCCAATCTAAGTCCCTTCTATCACTGAACAAATTACACTATGGTAATGTTTCTATATGGTGCCTCTGTGTGGGTGGACATGCGTGGTTGTGTGTGTTGGTGTGTATGCATGTGGACAATGCTCTTACTGAGGATTACAAAGCTACTTGTATAGGGAAAGGTAATGGAGTTTAATTCAAATATAGTCACTGAATGAAATAACCTGTAAAATTGAGCAGAGGCAAATTTGCTGCTGCTGCTGTTTTTCCTGTTGCTGTTGCTGCTTCTGCTACCACCCCCACCCTTATCACCACCATCACCACACCTCCATTAGCAGCTAGCACTAATTCCATATTCACTCTGTTTGGGACCCTACTTTATGCAATTAACTTGGATTATCTCGGTCCTCACAGAAAATACATGAAACAGATCGTACACGTATTTCATTTTGTAAATGAAGCAAGTGAGACAGAGAAGGCCACATTGCCTATAGCCACACACAGCCACCACGCAGAACTAAAACTTGCGAGCACTTAGAAAGCCAGCACTTAACACTTTCAATGCTGCTTTTCAGTCTCCCTTAAAAGTTAAAGAGGCCATTTCTTCCATTCACACCCCCAGGAACCCCATCCGTACCTTTTCCTGGTTGGACTCCGAATCGATGCTGTTGAGAGCATTCTCTACCCGGGCCAGTCGTCCAGAGAGCGACAACAACAGGTTGACCACTTTGTCCAGATCTCCAATAAACAAATGATACTTTTCAAACTCATTGGATTTGCAGACAGCTTTTAAGTTGGCCTCTACCTCCTCTCCAAGGGCAGCGTTGGCATTGATGTCATCCAGTAGCCCACGCTGGGCCTCCCGCAGGACAGAAAGTTTTCGACTAATGCTTTCAATGAGCTGAATCTAAAAGAGTTATACAGAAGACAAAGGGTGAACGTGGACATCAACGGACCTGATCTGGGCTTAGCAGAGCACGTGTATTCCTAGCACTTGGAAGGTGGAGGCAAAGGGATTACAACCTGGCCTGTAGACTGAAACCTTGGCTAAAGGAACAGATTACAAATGGAAGAGAGAGAGGAAGAAAGGAGGGATGGAGGGAGGAAGGACATGAAGGGAGGAGAGAAAAAGATAGGTTGGGAGTGAAACCTAAGCAAGTGATGAGTAACACCAGTTTCTTGAGTAGTTACCTTCCCTCTCTGTTTGACAGGAATCTCCACGTCATCACCAAAGTTCTCAATGTTAGATGACTGTTACCCATGGACCCAAGTGACACTTGTAAAATGCAACCAAGACTATAATAAATAGGAACCAGAGACCTTCTGAGACCCTGCATTGGCAAGACTTGTCATCATGTACTTTCTAGTTTAGGCATTCTGGAATGCTTAAGTTTGGAGTGCTCCTCTGTAATAGTTCATTTGGAAATGATGAAGGTGACCAAGACCAGAAGGTCTCAAAGTCCACTGTCAGGAGAAGTCAGGGAATCGTGATTGTGCTCGAAAGCACGGGGCGAAGAACCAGATCCACGGAGAGGCAGGAATCCAGTGATGGCAGTGCGAGACATCACTAGGTTTCAAAACATTCTCGACCATGTTGTCACCTTCCATATTCTCATAGAAAAGTCAATGTCAGTGTCAAAGCATGACCCTCTTGGATTGTCATTTATTCACGCAGGAAGCCAACCGCTGGGGACTGAGGGAAAAAATGTAAATGGCGGGAACACTTTGCTCCTCAGCACCTTGGCTCTACACCCTGACCCTTTAGCCTGGGGAACATGTACTGTATGAAGCTGCAGAATCATCATAGGCTCAGCCAGAGCTGATGTGTTTTTCTGGAACATGGCAAATTGATGACCTTCCTCCCCTTTCTTCCTTACACACAAACATAGCTCTGCCCCACCTGCAGTCATAACAAATCACTCTCTGTTATTTTGTTCTTTGCCATTTCCAGTCATCTCTCTTCCCTTGGCTAGACTTTCATTATGTTTGTCCCTGGAAAGGCCAGGCCTTGAATAAGCAAGGACCAGCTCTCTGCCATGTTCAAGAGACATAGACTCCAAGGAAGAGCATCTGGATCAATAAAATTTGACACTTCCATGGTCCAATTATCTCCCTGACATTTTGCTTCAGATGGGAAACTGGAAGGAATGCTTTTGAAAATGGCCTTATGTTTTCCTACCAGTCATGTCCTGAAAGAGAAATATGGGCAGACGAACAATTTACATTGAGTTCACATGTCCACAAAATGGTAAATTGGGCCTTTGAGGTTGCCATGACAACTCGATCTGCTTATGAAATAAAATAGGTAAGTGCAAGGGGTGGGGGCAAAATGATTCCAGGAACTTGATTAAAAAACTAGGCTACTGGTACTTAGAGGAAGAAAGGGAGGCTTGGAACAACATCAACATCAACATCCCCATTCATCTAGTTTGTATTTTCAAGAGATAACTGACCATCATTGCAAATAAATAATAGCCTATAATTTCTCCTTAGTCTGTTCTCTCTCCCAGAAACTTACAGAGAATACAAATTAATGGCACTACCATTGGCCAGAGCTCTGATGTACCTTAGGCAGTGAGTTAGCTTGCTTAATTCAAAAGGACAGTATAGCAGAGTAGAAATCCAGTCCAGGACCTATAATTTAGTCTGTGACCCTTGCAAAAGGTAATCCCTTTAGCCGGCAAAAAATGTGGGGGCGATAATAACACTTACCTTGCAGGGCTAGAGCCACAAAGCAGTGGTCAACACTGGCCTGGCAAGTACAAGGCTCTGGGTTCAGCCCTAGCCCACCAGAGGTGGGGAAGGAGGGAGAGAGGGAAGAAGGGGGCAGGAAGGGAGGGACGTTGTTGGTTGGTTGCGGGTACAGCTCAGTGTAAAGTGCTAACACATGCTAGGCCCTATATTTGATCCCAAATACTTCAAAAAATGCGACTGAAAGACTCTTCCAGGTTTTAGCATTTAGATCAACAGCAAAGCACCAGTTTAACACACATAAGGTCCTGGGGTCAATCCCTAGTGATACACACACACACAGAGACACACACACACACTCCTACCTGGTTTCAGTGCCCAGTCTCACAACACAGACACACAGATAGACACAGACACACAGACACACACACCTACACTGTGATGGCCCTAAGGATTAGATAGAATAATTACTGGTACTACTATTGATGAGAGAACAGACTGAGGAGAGACTGTTTGATTTCCATACTGAAATATAGGGATGAAAAACATGCTGGAGGGTGTGGAGAGCTGGTTGTCCTTCAGACACTTAACTGAATGCTAAAAATCTCTGGGGTAAACCAAAACCTTACCTTTTTTTGAGCCAGTTCATAGTCAACTCCCTCCTCTCCCAGGCCTGCCTCTGCCATCTCAGGCTGCTGTTTTAACTTGTTCAGCAGTTCTGCCTTGGCCACAGAGATATTATAATAAGCTGAGTAAGAGGTAGGGATTCCTGAGGACCCCATCGGAGGTGAGAAGTGCTGAAACTCTTGTCTGTGGAAACAAAAAGTGACCAGTTGAGTACTTCTGTTGAGGGACCACTGAGGTTTCTCTTTGCTTAGCTGTCTCTACGTGTAATATTTGACAGCACTTCCCATAACTGGTAGAATACGATGGAACAGAAAGCACCATTCAAACACAAACAGGTAACATGAAGGTGATTAAAAGCCAAGTGAAGGTAAACTTTAAGAATGAAGACGTCTATTTCCATGTCCTTCTACGTCCCTGAACTTAGTATTTCACAGAATTTCTTTATCATTTGGCTTAGTCATTAATACCCCATTAAAATATAGACGAACTTATGAGACCTCAAAATTGTAGACTTCTGATGATAAATGAGTTGCCTTAATAATTCATGACCTTCAGCGAGGGGCCACAGAGAAATAAGTGTTCCTCTAAGCTTGGCGACCTCTCCTCTAAGTACAGAGCCTGCTCACCCCAGATCTATCTGATCTGCTTGTTCACAAAGGTACCCTAACTTGCCTCAGACTCTTTTCTTTTATCCTGATGCCACTCCTGCTTGAAATGGCCCCTTTGCTGTAGATGTCCCACAGCAAAGAGGTCACCTGTGACCTTAGCCATGGTCACCACTCTGAATGCTGAGATCAGCATCCTTGCCAAGGACTTGTGACAGCCTACCACATTTCTCAAGAGCTCTTCTGATACTGCCTCTTGTAGGACAGCCCTTCTGCTCGAGAAGGGACAGCACCTTCCATTTGTGGCATATTCTCACTGGCCCCAGCCTCCTGCATGGGTTCAGAATGACATGGGGAAGATGAAACCAGTGACACCCAGGGGCTCGACAGGTGTAGAAGCAGACCTTGTTATCTTGGGGTTATCAAAGCCCAAGGGAATAAAATTTTGCTTCCCAGAGCCCCAGCCAGTAAAAGAGAATTTCTATTCAGGCAAAAAGTAGTTCTGGCCCCACCTGGCTTGAATTTAGCCTCTTCTGCCATTAAGGCTTCTGGTCTGGTAGAAGTAAGGGAAAATGAAGGCTATGTCAGGTTTTAGTAATGAAAGAGAGAACAACTCTGTCCAGGATTTATACAAGGGCAAATTCCACCCCACTTGGGTCCATATGTCTGTGTGTCTGTGTGTCTGTGTGGGTCTGTGTGTGTCTGTGTGTGTTGTTCCCTTTGCTGGGCAGCTATTCCTACCATCCACCTGTCTGTATCACCAGCCCTTTCTAACCTCTAGCTGTTTGAAAGGGAAAATAGGAGAAACTCATTAGTCATTTCTGCAGCTATTTGTAGCTCTTAGATAAAGGTCAAATATAATGGCTAAAACGGCTCCAAAGCTATTTACTGATTCATGCTATGCTGTCTCTTAATTCATCACACAAAGGCAACCTAGGCATGCCAATATTCCTCACTCTAGAGACATTTATTTTACTCATAGGCTTTCAAGAGTAGAACTATAATACTAATACATACACAGTGCTTGTTATAACCTAGAAACTGTCTTAAGAGAGGTAACACATATGTGTACATATGGACATACACAACTGAATGATCATCATAACCACTTTACAGAGAACTAACATGAAGATCTAAGAGGTAAAATTATATTCCCCAGGTCAGTAGACAGTGAACTGCACACGAATAGCAATCTGACTCCACATCTGTGCCCTTATCGTTTATACTCTGTGATAGTGACAAATGAACAACTTGATACTCTACAAACCCCTATTTGTAAGGAACTTTCTAGCTGGACTATGTCTTTGATATCAGAGAAGAGAGAATATTGTGAAGGTAATACAAAGAAATGAATTTTGAGAACTCCTGTTTATAAGAACTTATGGTACATGTCAATGTTGTGAGTCAGAAACTGTAAATATCAAAATTCATGTGCTCCATGTCAAGTCAGTTTCTCAGAAGCTAGGGCCCTGCACCACATTACAGTAGATCATGCTAAGCACTGTGCTCTAGGGTTCTTTTTCTCATTACCTTCATCAACAGGGAAGGGATTACAAGAAATCTATAAGAACCTAATCTGAATTTGAAAGTAAACATGACATGAAAGCTCAGAACCTTCCACTGAGCAATGACAGACGTGCTTAGACTCCACAAAGCCAACTAGATCTATACCGGCACTAGTTATTAGACTGGAGCAACATTTGATCATTTCCATGACTTCCTTCCATATGTGTCACCGAGTCTGTAGCTAAAAAGTAAACTGTGGTACAGATACTGGGGTTTACCATGGTTAATTTGGATGTCTTTATTTGCACTTCACACTGAAAACCTTACACGTCTATTGACCCCAACATTATCTTGTACTTTCCTTGGGTCTGAAGAGAATCTTTTCCAGGACCTGAGATCCCAAAATGATGCTGTGGGCAATGAGCTGGACTCCTGGGTTCTGGTTAGCTGTGAGCCTGTGAGAGATTTGCGTCCCCTCCGTTACTTCACTTTTCTCATCCGAAAGGTGGAGGGAGTAGTTATAATTCTTTCTTAGATCTGTTTTGGGGAGACTAAATCAATGCCCCCAAAAGCCCATCCTAAATTTAAAAGACTTATAACTACACCTGACCTTCCAAACCTCACAACTTAGCAGCACAACTCACTATCGAATGTCAGCATTTCTTTGACGATTACAGGGCTGCCTGCCACTGCTGCTACCTAGCACCACAAAAGGTTACCGTACAGCCTCTTGCTAGCTTAAGAAAAGGGCAACACTTACTGACCTTCAAGTGTCATTTCTACTGTGTTCATGTTGCATTTGAACATTGTAAACCCTAAGAAAGAGTACATCACATGTGAGGAATGATCTGTCCGTGAAAATACTTAAAAGCATGCTCAGCACACAGTAAACAAGTGAAGAAACATCAGCTGTGATGGAAATGATGCTCTTCTTTGAGTCTGTATCACTTGAAGAAACATCTAGAATTGATTTTGGCAGATAGAAGCCAAGGCTCTGTGTGTGTGTGTGTGTGTGTGTGTGTGTGTGTATGCGCATTCCCCTGCATTTTATAATTTGTTATAAACAAATCTTGGGAGTGGGTTATAAGATGCCTAATAATAGTGATTTCGTTCTCAGTAGCCTGGGTCAAGACAATAACAGTTCATAAAGGAGAAAAGTCCATAGGAACTGCTACTTCTGGCACATATTACCTTATAAGAGAGAAGATAACGTAAAGCCCCAGCCAACTAGAAGAACAGGATCTTTCCAAGAGAGGTTGCAGGAGGAGGAGGAGGAGGAGGAGGAAGATGAGGAGGAGGCTATGGCAGCTGCAGCAGCCCAGATTTAGAGGCAGACAGACCTGGATTTGAGTCTTTGCTGCATAATACTGAATTAATTAGTCCCTTATTTTGCTCAACTTCAGCTACCTCATTTGTCAAATGGAGATATTAATGACCAACAGGGATGTTGGGAAGAATGACTTAAATCATGTACATTAAACACCAGGCAGTGTCTGGCACAGAGAAAATGCTTAATTGAAAACTTATTTGATTATCTATTTTGTCTTTTGAACTATTAGTTTAATGCCTACTATCTGCCAGGTAACCTTTCAATCTCTCAGCTGTGATACATAACAACTACAGCACAGTTAGTTTCTGCAACGTATTTTCCAGTCACAATAAGGCAGCTTGAGAAGCAGCCACATGTGGTCTGCTAAGGGCTTCTCACAGAGCCCAGGAGCTGGGATTTATAAATGCTTTCCTTATGGCACCTCAGAGAACTGCTCAATCAGCTCCAGATAACCAAGTAACAAGATTAGCCTGTCCATAAAAGTCACATAAACAAGGTACTCCTAATAGCAACTCCTCCCAGGCAAGATCCTGCTATAAAAAGATTTAAAGAAAGCAATTAGGGGACACCTGTCTGCTCATCCCCAGTGGAGCTCTGAAAGAGGCCAGGCAGAGCTAAGAGCCCAAGCACTGAGCAATGGCGATCATGGGGTTTCTGTTTGGGAGCAAAAAGGACAGACACACAGCATGATATCCAGATCAGCACTCACGTAGGAGTCAGTGGCAGTCCACAGTCCTGTTTTGATCTCAGCTCACCCTGCCAACTACTGCCTACTGTCTGACAAAGCAAATGCAAAGCAAATGCTAAGCAGGGGAACAAGAGGGTGGAAAAGACAAAGAATGCCCTTAGCTGTTATAAGGAATTATCACTGCCTAAGTGCCACATACTTCTTCTGGAGTTGGGGGAAGAATTCAGAGGCCCGGGCTTCTTTGCTAGAGCACACAGGAGCCAGGGTTCAGGGAAGGCCCAGTATAGGAAAAGAACAGTTTATGCTTTCATGATTGGGGACCAGATATTGATATATAGCTTAAAGATACACTGAGAAGCAATACCATATTTTCTTAATGATAGGGATAAAAGCCTTAACTTTCAGTTCCTGAGCACCTACTATGTAGCAATCATCTATTCATGCCCTTTACATGCAATATCTTAATAGTCAGAATCAGGTAGAGGTGGTGCATTATTGTGACTTTTTCCCAAATAAGACTAAGGATCAGTGTAGACAGCTGGCAAGTGGTAGAGGAGAAATTCAATTCGTGCTGCTGGCTACCTTGTCTGTGACCCAGTATCTTTCCCAAACACTTACTTTGGGGTCACAGTAGCTTCTTTCTCAGTTGTCCTCCATACTCCATGAGTGCCATGATAGCAAGGAGGTTGAACTTTCTCAGGCTGGGGTACAGTGCAGCCCCTTACTGGAGGCACAAAATTGCTGGGATGTACAGCAAAGGCCTCTTGCTCTTGGAGGCTTTGTGAACCCCGCCTTGAGGCTTCCTGGTGACCCATCTTCAGGGACTGTGGCTGCTCCTGTGTATTAGGGGCACAGGAACCAGTGGTTTCTGAACTAAAATACTGGGTGGTAGGTCCTCCTCTTTTTCTCTGTCCTCCTCTTGCTCCTTCTCCTCCTCTTCTTCCTCTTCACATCGCTGTTGTTGCTGCTGTTGTTGTTGTTGCTGCTGCTGCTGCTGCTGCTGCTGCTGCTGTTGTTGCTGCTGCTGCTGTTGCAGCTGCGCTGCACGGAAGAGCCTATATTTTTCCCAGTTGGGAGGAGGCGGGCGAGGGGGAGGAAAGGGCTTCTTTCGGGCCCCAGGAATATCTGGCTGAGTCTCATTGCCTTTACTAAATGATTCTCTCTGATGTTTCCCCCAGGCCCGGGTGTTTTGAGGCTCTAAACTGATGTGACTCTCAGAGAAGGCGCGGCTCCGCAGTGGGCGGGGCATGGAGGCAACAGAGCTCTCATCCTCATAAACTGAAGATTCATCTGGTTTGTTCGAGGCACGTTTGAAGTCTCCAAGGAGGTCAAGAGAAGAGACTGCTCGGTAGTTTGACAAATCCAGTGCTGGGTTCTCAATGCAAGGTCGGAAGGGAGTAGACAATGAAAAGCTGGTCTTAGAATGAGCCATTTCCCTGCAAAAGAGCACATAAGCATTGACCAAGACAAGCATGGGATGGATGGGTCTCATATTTTGGATGGCATAGTTCCTGAAAGGTTAAAATGGCCACAAAATTCTAATATGTGTAGTAAAAATAATGGCCATAGTAATAAGAATATAATAACGATGACAGCAAACATTTTTTGTATATAAACTAAGTACTAAATACTAGAGCAGTGGTTCTCAACCTTCTTAATCCAGTTCCTTACGTTGTAATAACCCACCCAACCATAAAATTATTTTCATTACTACTCCATAACTGTACTTTTCCTACTCTTGTGAATTGTTATGCAAATGTCTGCTATGCCAGAGATCTGCTATGCAACCCCAAAGGGGAGAAGCACTGCAGTAGTATACCTTCAATGCTTGCCAGGGCCCAATTTATTTTCTCCTTGTGATAAACCTAGGAGATTGTTCTTACAGTTTGGATTTTATAGTTTGAGAAACCAACACATAGTCAGGATAAGTAAATTGTTCAGGGTTATAAAAGATACGTGGTAGAGCTTTGATTTGAACTTGAACTATTTAGCTACAAAGTCTAAATATACACGTGGTACCTCAGTCGATTTAAAGCACTCAGACTGGATAGGAAATAGTCTAGGGCTTACAATCCTGGTTGTTCTACTTCATATGTTGATTTTCTTTTTCTTTTTCTTTTTTTTTTGGTTTTTCAAGACAGGGTTTCTCTGTGTAGTCCTGGCTGTCCTGGAACTCACTCTGTAGACCAGGCTGGCCTTGAACTCAGAAATCCACCTGCCTCTGCCTCCCAAGTGCTGGATCAAAGGCTTGCGCCACCACTGCCCGGCGATTTTCTCTATTTTTTTATGAAAAGTTTCTAGTGTTTAGAAATAGTGATTTCCATAATGAATATCTGTATTCCCACTTACTACCCAGAATCCACACACTTTAATACTTTACTATCTAAAGTTCATGAATTCTTTCTTTTGTATCACTCCTCACTTCCATTGCCCCACTGCCAATGTGGCACAAGGCATGTTATAAATGAACTACATATAGCTTCCCCGTACTTACATGTGCAATAAAAATATGAAATAAGCTATTCACAAGTATCTGTTACCTTTGGTAAAAAAAAAAATATTTTCTTCTGAAATGTCAAAAGGAATCACTGAATTCTAGGCTTTTCTGAAAAGTAACTCCAAAAAGTGAGCAGAGTAATCTATTAAGGAGTATTCTGTTACAGAATAATTGAAGATGGGGTAAAGAAGGATTAATAACATAAGCAAAGCTCATATGAACTCAGAGACTGAAACAGCAAACACAGGGCCTAAACAGGTCTGCACTAGGTCCTCTGTGTATATATCATGGCTTCCAGTTTAGTATTTTTATGGAAGTCTTGAGTGTGCAAACAAATGATGCCTGTGCCTTCTCTTGGGCTCTTTTCCTTCTGTTGGTTTGTTTTTGTGATAGTTTTTATTTTATCTCATTATATTTTGTTATTTTTTTAAATGAATGAATGGACAGATGAATGAATGAATGAATGAATGAATGAAGACCTAGCCATTATGGAAAAGGTTAACAGCTGAACTGTCACTTATACTTGCTGGGAGAAGGAAAATCAGTTTTCTCTAATAGAGTGACATGGGTAGATCAAGCACTCTAGGGCAGGTTTCATGGTCATGGGTAGTTGACCAACATGTAACAGATTCCATAGGATTTTGTGTATACCTGTATTTGGGTACAGTTTGGATTGGAAGGGTAGTTTTATGTTGGTTTGGTGGGGTTTTGTTGTATTGGGTTTTTGGTTGTTTTTTGAAAAAGAAAATAAAAGTTAGGTGGGTATGGAGTGGGAAAGGATCTAGAAGGATTTGAAGAAGGGGAAGAATACGATCAAAATATATTTAAATTTAACAATTGTTTTAAATTACATATACACACACACACATATATATACATATACATCTTCTTATGAAACAGCTACAAGTAAAAGTATATTATTAAAAGAACAAAACAGTGAATTTATGCCTTTAATCCCAGTATTCAAGAGACAGGTGGATCTCTATGAGTTCACGGCTAGCCTGGTTTGCATAGTGAATTCTAAGACAGTCAGTGCTATACAAGAGAGAGACTCTGTCTCAAAAAAAAAAAAAAAAAAAAAAAAAGAAAGAAAGAAAAGAAAAAGAAAACAAGAAATAAGGTAGACTATAAAAACATCCTATTAAAAAACCTTCTAAAACAAGGAGATAAAGATTATTCAGAAAATCTTTTGAGACAACGTTTGAACAGCAGTGCTACATATGTGCACATATACTTAATATTCTATGTTTATATAAATAAGAAAAACTGAAATTTAAAACATGTTTTCTCATAAGGAGAAATAGTATTTTTTTTAAGTTATAAGAGAAAAATCTTCATTTTAAAAAATGTCAAACTTCTACATGGTAAGACTGATCAAAATTAAATGGCACCTCTTCAGCTGATTATAGAGTTAAGCCCTTTAAACTTATGATCTGATTTCCTATAGTAGCCTGTGAGCAATCAACATCATGCTGAGTCCTACTGCCAGGCAATTCTAAGGGTTCAATTAGACCAGCAGACAGACTATGCATTCAACAGTTGTGATGATGGCTAAGACTATTTCTTTAAAAAATAACAGTATACGTAAATGCTAACCAAGTTCAGATAAAATAGAAACAAAACCTCATTGTCCTCATCACTAATACCCACGTGGATCAGAAATTCCTACCCACATATCTCCACTACCCACATCTGGGTCTTGGCCTATTTCTTCACCCTCCCAAACCATTCAACCTCGCATATCCCTTAAAAAATAAAATAAAAAGTAGTGAGTGGAGAGGGCCCCCCATGACCTTCTCTATTAATCTTAATTACCCTGATTCTCTTTTGCATTCATTTTTCCTTGAAAAGGACACCATAATGCTAGAAACTGGAATACATGATAAAGATCTAATCACACTAAATCTTTCCCTTTCTTCCTTCTTGTTCTTTGGATGTGAGCACTCTCTCTCCTCTTTTCTTTTCTCTCTCACGCATGTTAGGCTAATGTTTTATCATTGATCTATACCCCTAGCCCCCCAGCAAAACAGTAGAGACATTTCTATAAAAACTGGGAACAAGGGAATCTGCCCACTTTCCCAATTGGTACTTAATATTGCTTGAAAAATTATATATATATAATTATATATATGTGTGTGTGTGATTTGACATTATGAACACATTAACAGTAGAAGATATTATGTATAAGTGATTTTATTTATCTGAAAATTCACGATAAGTAAAAATGCAATACCAACAGTAAGAAAATTCAGTAAAGTGTCCAGATCTAAGATGAATATATAGAAATCAACTTTCTTATACATACAACAATTAGAAAATATTATGGAGAGTAAGACTGTACTGTACTCGGCACAGCAATTAAAAAGATAAAATATCTAGAAATAAACCTAAGCAGGAAATATTGTGGCCCTATAGGCAGAAAACTAGAAAACTTTATTAAAGGACATAAAACAATATGTGCATGAACGAAAAGACATACAGTTTCCTAGCAAGGATGAGTCAACACTGTAAAGATATCAAATCTACCCAAATTAATGTATAAATTTAATATAGGTTCAATAAATTTGCCAGCAGATGCAATTTTTGGAACATTATTCTAAATATTATATGGGAAAATAAAATTGTGGTGGTTACCATGAAGAGTAGCAAAGAGTCCTAAGGGAGAACAAAATATGTTCTAAAGTTACAGTAAATAAGGCAGTCTCACAATTAGAGAGGTGGATTCTTGGTATAAAATACATAATACTGGCTGGAAGTAGTTGCACATACCTGTAATCCCAACATGCGGGAAGGACACTGAAGCAGGTCGAGTGCCACAAGTCTAAGGCCAACCTGGCTTTACTCTAAGTAAGTAATAAAAACAACAAAACTCACAGAATGCTAAACTGGCAAAGTAAACTCAAACCCATGTGAAGTTTATGGTAAGCTAAGGTAGGAAAGATGACTCAGTTTGCAGACAGTTTTGGAACAACTAGAGAGTTATTAGTGATAAAGTCAAATCTCTGTCACTCCAATTAAGTTCACACACACACATAATTTCAAATGTAAAAAAGACATTATTATAATTCTAGAAGAAAATAGAAAAACACAAGAAAAGCTTTAATCTTAGGATTAAATTCTAATGTAAGTCATTAAATACATAAATAATCAAAGAAAGGTAATAGAGTTGATTTCCAACAAATTAAAAATTTATGATGAGAAGAGTATCAGAAACAAAACCAAAAGGTGATGATGATATGCTGAGAAAATCTGTTTGTTTTCTATGCAACTAAGAGTCCAGTGCCTTTCAGGAGATGGAGCAGAGGTGGAGGGAACAGCCAACCAATAACGAGCCCAACTTGAGACCCATCCCACAGGCAAGCATCAGTCCCTGACACTATTAGTTATACTCTGTTATGTTTGCAGACAGAAGCCTGTCATGGCTGCCCTCTGAGAGGTTCCACCCAGCAGCTGACTCAGACAGATGCAGACACCCACAGCCAACCAGTGGATGGAGCTTGGGGACTCTTAAAGAAGAATAGGAGGAAGGGTTGCAGGCCCCGAAGGGGATAGGAGCTCCACAGGAAGACCAACAGAGTCAACTAACCTGGACCCTTGGGGCTCTCAGAGTCTGAACCACCAAGCAAAGAACACAGGCTAGACCTAGTCCTCTCTGCTCATATGTAGCAGATGTGCAGCCTGGCCTTCATGTGGGTCCCGAACAACTAGAACTGGAACAGGGGCTATCCCACAAGCTGTTGCCTTCATGTGAGGATATGCTCTCCTAGCTGGGCTGCCTCGTCTGGTCTCAGTGGGAGAGGATGTACCTAGCCTCACAGAGAATTGAAATGAGGGGGGAGGAGGGGCTGGATACCCAGGGGGCCCCCACCTGCTCAGAAGAGAAGGGGTGGGGGAAGGACCATGTAGGGGGTGACCAGGAGGGGGCATCAAGTGGAATGTAAAGTGAATAAGTAAAAACAAATTAAGTTAAATTTAAAAAACAAATATATATGTGTCTTTGATGTGTGCAGCACACTAACCAACCCACAACAGAAACCAGCAACACAACAGCAAAAGAAAAAGTATATCATTCATAGCAAAATGAGGGTGCCTTATCAACATAACAGACAGTATTCAACACATGTAACCTTTTAAACTACATATACAAATGATAATGAACCATTTTAAAATAAGAATTTATAGGGTGTAAGAAAACAGGTGATCTCTTGGTGGAAGTGTAAAGTGATGTCACTTCTACAAAGGTCATTTGTAAAGAAAGGAGACTCAAGATTGCTTATCATTTGACCTAGCAATTCAATTTCTAAGGATTTTACATATTTATATATTATATATTTATATATAATATATATATTATATATAAATAATATTACATATTATATATACATTCTATGTTTACATTTCAACATGAACTCAGTTGGATATGTATAAAGATATTCATTATAGCTTCATGCATAATCACAATGATAGAAATATTCTAAATGTCTTTCTATAGGAATTAAAATAGAAAGAGCTAAATATGGAATACTCTATAGCTGCCCAAAGTAATGCAATTGATCTGAGTACAACTTACACCAAAAATCTATAGAACTATCACAAAAATAAAAAGCAAGATATAGAATCAAGTGTACAAAAATATGCACTAGTTTTTTTTGTTTTTTTTTTTTTTTTGGCACACTAGAAACTTCCAAGTATTTGGTGAGGAACTAGTGGTGGTTTGAATGAAATTGGCCCCCAGAGTCTCATAGGGAGTGGCACTATTAGTAGGCATGGCCTTGTTGGAGGAAGTGTGCCACTGTGAAGGCACGCTTTGAGGTCTCAAGTGGTCAAGCTACTCCCAATGTGGCATTTACTTCTGCTGCCAGTGAATCAAGATGTAGAACTCTCAGCTCCTTCTCCAGCACTGTCTGCCTGCACACTGCCATGCTTCCCTCCATGATGATAATGGACTGAACCTCTGAAACTGAAACTGTAAGCCAGTCCCAATTAAATGTTTTCTTTCAAGAGTTGCCACGGTCATGGTGTTTCTCCACAGTAATAGAAACACAAAGACAGAGCTGTACTAATGGATCTAATGTAATATATGTAAATATCTGATAATGTAATGAGCATGTGATATGTGTGGGTAAGTATATGATACACTTGGAGAATTTTTCTTTATGAATTCTGTTACTATGTACAATCAATATACATCTATAAAAAGTGGAACTAGAAATTCAAAATATTTAGTAACATTCAAGGTTAGCATAAAGCATAAAACTGATGTTATCTACTTCTCTGCCTGGGTATGTGAAAACACACAACGCTTGCTGTGTTTTATGAGGCTCCCGTCTCACACCTCTATTCCTTACCCGTATATATTCTGCTCCCTTCCTAGCTCTTTCTTTCTCCTTCCTCTCTGTGACTTGTCAAATTCACATTTAATTATCACTTTCCTGAGAAGTCTTTTTTGATTCTCCACTCAAGTATGGGGCCAAGTGGATGGTCTCAGAGCCCATCAAACTTCCTAATATAGTACTTCTTAGCTGCCTACCCCTTAATCATGACCATTCTGAAGGTGACAGCCATGGCATGTTCACTACTATATTATCACCAGGATCCAGAATGGCATCTAATGCACAGCAAGTATTCAGAAATTTCTTTATGATTATGGTAAAATAAAAGTCACATCTATTGTACTCTAGTGCCAAGGGCAAAGCCACTAAACAAAAAGAACAATAAATAATAGTAAACCAGAGAGTAGCTTCCAACTTCTTTAGAATCTAATTGAGGTGTATGTGGGTTGGTGGTAGAGAGGAGAGTAGTATTTAGCGTATGGCTGTGTTTGCATAGCAAGTATGCTAAATTCCTAACTTCTTTGGAGTGCTATAAGCTAATATAAGTTATTAATTCTATCAAGCACATAATGCTCTCTAACTTTATTACTGGCTTATGATTTCTATGGCAGTCTAGGAGCACAATATTACTTCTAATGAGGTAGCTGAAGCACCTGTGCTGTGATTGATACTCAAGTCTAGTGAAGGCCTTCCTTAGCTACACATCTCGAAAAATATGGTGCTTCCAAAAGATGCTACATCCTATTTGTCTGAGTTAGGGTTTAATTGCTGCGAAAAGACACCATGACCATGGCAACTCTTATAAAGGAAAATATTTAATTGGGGCTGGTTTACAGTTTCAGAGGTTTAGTCCATTATCATCATGGCAGGAAGCATAGCAGGTGCAGGCAGACATGGTGCTGGAGGACGAGCTAAAAGTTCTTCATCTTGATCTGAAGGCAGCATTAAGAGACTGAGTCACTAGGCCTGGCTTGAGCTTCTGAGACCTCAAAGGTCTAGTGACACTCCGATGAAGCCAGACATACTCCAACAAGGCCATACCTCTTAATAGTGCCATTCCTGATGGCCAAACATTCAAACACATGAATCTATGGGGGCCATTCCTATTCAAATGGCCATATTCCTAGCTATGGTATGGATCTGGAATGGGCCTCAAAAGCTCACGTTATAGGTTTGGTTATAACCTTAGTGCTATTAGGAACTGGTGAAAATATTTAGAGGTGGTAACTAGTAGGAAGTCTTAGGTTGCTGGGCATATTCCCTCAGAGGGAATTTCAGGACTATTAAGCTCTACACCAAAACATAAGGTGAACAGGCCTTCTGCCACCACATATTGTCTCGCCATGGGCCCAAAGTAATGGAGCCAGTGGGTCAATCTTCAAAACTGCGAGCTGAAATAAAACCCTACCCACTTTCCAATACTTGGTACCTAATGCCTGAGGATTAGTGAGATATTAATAATCACTGGTACTTTCGTGGGTCCCTTTTTCTTTGTTTTGGTGGAGAGGTCTGTGTTTTCAGAAAAATTAAACCACCTCTCCACTGCAGCTGCACTTTTAAATGCTTGACTCTAAGCCCTTACCTATTTTATTTTCATCCATGTTATCTCATTTTCTCAAGTCCAGGTGTTACTGTCCATAGTATTTCATTTATGTTCTTGATTTTGTGAATCAGAATGTAAGTATTAAGAAATTAGTATATCTAAGAGATTTATGAGTAAACGATAATCCTAGTCTATATCAGAGGTACATGTTCTAAAACTTCTTTCTGGGATATGATCCAAAAGTTGGACATTACTAGCTTTGGACGGCAGTGTTAATCAAGGTGACTCCTAATCAAAATTATCCAGGGGAGACTGCTTACATGCAAATATGTAGAGCCTTGTCCATAATTGGGAGTTCAATCTCTGCAGTGGATCCTAGGAACCTAAATTTTAAACAGCAACTGAAGGGATTCTAAGCATGTGCTTCCTGAACCACAGTATAGAAGCAAAAAGCCAGGGTGAAGTTTGGTAAGGTGGTGCTTGTTGTTGGTTGGGGGTATAGCTGTTTGTTCCAATTAGGTTGGATTTGAAACCAGTCATGCTGTTCCCACTCCTCATCATATATACCGAATTGGTAGTTCCTCCATCCTGCGCTTGTATCTCTCCCACTTCTCCATCTTCATTTCCAATGCAACCTTATGCAATTCAGTGGTTTCACAAAACACATATCACTTTCATCATTTTCTTTCATTATTAAAACTATAAAGGTGTGGTGGTGCACATCTTTAATTCCAGCACTCGAGAGGCAGACATAAGTGGATCATTTGTAAATTCAAAGCTAGCCTGGTCTACAAAGCAAGACAAAGCAAGTCCGGGACAGCCAAGGTTCTGTTACACAGAGAGACCCTGTCTCCAAAAAACAAAACAAAACCCAAAAATAAACAAACAAAAACCGTGGAAAGGCAGGGACTGTGTATGATGTTCTTCTCAATGTTCATATACAGCACTATTTGATGAGACCTTGTTGTGGACACTCCTTCCCTCATCTATAAGCATATCTACTTCTTCTCCTCCAACGAAGTGGCTCTTTTATGCTCAGGATGACTCTCTACACCTCAAGTTCTCTTCATATTAGGGCTGATTTATACTGTAACAATTTCCAGTAAGTAGACTTTTTGGAGCACACTGTCTCCAGATAAAGTTATGATACCATAAATTAGTACAGCCAGAGTGCTCTCCAAAAGCACGCTCTTTTCTTCCAACTGATTTTTACGTTGATTACCAGGGGATTAAATGATACAAAGCTGACTGAAATAATTAGTTTGTTCATTTCTGAAGTAAACAATTGTTGTATACCTAGTCCGCTGACTCTTTAGACTGCTCTTAAACTCAAACTTGCTTTAAGCAATTACTGGATTTTTTTTTAAACCAGACAACAAAATTGTCTTTGAGATGAAAGACAATAAAATATTCTGGAATAAACCCAACCAAGAAGATGAAGGAACTCTACAATGAAAATGTGAAACCTCTGAAGAAAGATAATGAGAAATACACTGTGGAAAGACACCCTATGTTCATACATTGATAGAACTAATGTTGTGAAAATGACCATCCTACCAAAAACATTTTATAGGTTCAATGTAATACCAACCAAAATACCTACAATAATATTCATAGGAAAAGAACCCACTAAAAATCATATAGAACCAGAAAATACCCCAGATAAATAATCCTGTTCTGAATAAAAAGAATAGTGGTAGAGGGATTGCTGGTCCAGACTTCAAGGTATATCATGGAACTACAGAAATAAAAAACAATATGGTGATAGCATGAAAGCAGACATGAGGACTAATGGAATAAAACAGAAGACCCAAACATGAGTATCTGTAGCTGATATCTGACAAAGAGGAACCATCATACAATAAATACACTATTTTCAACAAATGGTACTGGGCAAAACTCGATGTTCTCATGCAGACAGATGAGATTAGATCACTATTAACCATTTGGCACAAAAATTAGGTCCAAGTGGATCAAAGACCTCAATTTGGATCCCAAAATACTAAAATTCTAGGAGAAAACACAGGCAGTACCCTATAAGGTTGGATATAAAAAAGACTTTTCTGAACAAGACTCCATTAGCCAAAGAGATAAGGCCAACAGTTAACAAAGCAGGAGCCTATAAAACGAAAATGCTTCTGTATAGCTAAGGAAACAACCAACCAAGTGAATGGGAGGCCAACGGAATGGGAGACAATCTTTGTCATCCATACATCCCACAAAGGATTAATACTATCTAGAATATATAAGGAAATCAGATAACAAAAGAGGCAAAACCAAACAAATGACCCATTCAAAAACTGGGCTGAAGACCCGAATGGAGAGTTCTTAAAAGAAGAAAAAATTGGTTAAGAAATGCCTCCAAATAAAATGCTAATTATCCCTAGAAATTAGGAAAATGCAAATAAAAACTTCGATATACCTTACTCAGTCAAGAATGACAAAGATAAACAAAACAACTAAAAACAAATAAGGGAAAAAGAAATACTCATTCACTATTGGTGGGATTGCAAACTGGCTTAGCCACTATGAAAATCAGTGTGGAGAATTCTCAAGAAAGCTAAAAATAAATCTACCATGGCCCAGCTATATACTACTCCTTGGTATGTACTCAAGGGATTAGATATTCTACGATTAAGATTCTTGCTCTCTTTCATTTCAAGGAGGCGGCTGAGCGGCAGACGTCAACATGCAGATCTTCGTGAAGACTATCACTCTTGAGGTCGAGCCCAGTGACACCCTCGAGAACATCAAGGCCAAGATCCAAGACAAGGAAGGCATCCCACCTGACCAGCAGAGGCTGATATTCACTGGTAAACAGCTGGAGGATGGCCGCATCCTGTCCAACTACAACATCCAGAAATAGTCCACCCTGAACCTGGTGCTGCGTCTGCGTGGTGGCATCATTGAGCCATCCCTTTGTCAGCTTGCCCAGAAGTACAACTATGACAAGATGATCTGCTGCAAGTGCTATGCACACTGCACCCCCTTCTTACTGCCATAAGAAAAAGTGCAGCCATACCAATAACCTTGAAGAAGGTCAAATAAAGCTGGGGCCATACCTGACCTGCAACCTTGGGACCAAATAAAGTCCCCTTCCATCAACTGGAGCAGTTAAAAAAAAAAAAAAAGATTCTTGCTTAGCCAGGTTCATTGTTGCCTTATCCACAATAGCTAGGAAGTAAAAACAACTTAAATGTCCTTCAACAAATGAGTAAATAATGAAGATGAGGTACATATTTGCTCTACCATACTATTCAGGTGTAAAGAAAAGGGAAATTATGACATTTGTATGTAAGATGATGGGCCTAGAAAAGATTCTAATAAGTGAGGTATTCCAGACTGCCCCCCAAAATGCTGCATGTTGTCTCTCATTGGTAGTTTCTAGCTCCAAACCCTCAGATGTGACTGTACAACGTGGAATAAGAATAGAAACCAGGAAAGTATAAGCAGACAGGTGATGGGGGCTTTGGGAAAGGAATAGCAGGAATCAGATGATATAAAATCAGAAATGGAATAATGAGGGGAGCTTCAAATGGGAAGAAGGGAGGGAGATCAAACCAGAAGGAGAAGGAAGGATGTGGAACATAGAACACCAATTTTGTCTGAGAAAGCCTCAAGTAATCATATTATTTCATATTTGCCTAAAATTATTCAATTATTTTCTCTTTATGTGTGTACTTTTTCTCTATGTCTCTGTCCACCCCCCCCCCCGTGTGTGTGTGGGGGGGGTTAAAGGAAGTTAACCTAATTGGACTGACAGTATTCCCCATAAGAATCACAGACTAACAAAAACCATAATACCAGGCATGAGAAACTTCCTTTGACTGTCTGGCTCTGGTAGTCCAAGCAACTCCTAAAATAATATAGATTATCAATGTAGCCCTTGTTTATCTCTCTGGGCTTAGGGGTGAGACCCTATCACTGAAGACACCCCACACTTAGGATACAAGACCTAGATGTTCAAGCTGTATCTTACCTGAAAGCCTCTTTTCTCTGATCTAGATTTGTAGTTTCAGAAAATACTATGCAAACCTATGAATCATAACAAGGACTAGCATGGCAAGATATGCATAAAGGTATAAGAAATGGTACTCACATATCTGTGGCAACCAACAGCTGTCTAGCTGGACTTAGGGCCCACAGAAGAGAACTCATGCCTAGCACTGGAAACCTAGCCAGCTTCCTGGGGCTAGTGAGATTATGGGCCCTAGAAATGATCTACTACCACAATGTTGCTATCTACTTGAGGGTGGGGCATGGGAGGGGGTTGAAGATGGCATCTGGGAGGGACAAAGTGATGTAATTCAGTTCCAATTAAAATATATTAAAAATAATTTTTATTAGCTCTTTGAGAGTTTTATACATATTTTTGGATCATATCCTCCCTTCTCCCCCAATTCTTTCCAGATAGATACCCCATATCCACTCAATTTGGGTCATTAAAAAAAGACACTAATGTGTGCAGCTCCAATATACTTTAATGTGTATACTTTACTGGAGTGTAGTGAACTTACTAGGGGCTAACTTGCTTTTTATCAATGCTTCCTTTTTACTGGATTAAAAAGAGTGGGTGGATGAATCTACAATTAAAATCTTTGACAGACTAGGACATCCTGGCTATGTAGTCATTTGGATGAGCTGGGAGCCTAGTTCTGGTTCTTGACTGTTGAGCAAGGCTGGAACTTAACTAGCAGGCAACAATGCCTAACTTCCTAGATATAAACAAGGATAGATATAAACACTGCTGACGATTACAGCTCTGATGGGCTTATACTGTGCATTTTGCCCAGTTATATGCTGTGACCCAAGTCAGAGACCTCACTCTAATAGTGATAATATCTACTGGGAATCTTTCTATGTATCACAAAGCATTTCTATACCATTTTATATAGCTAATCTTCAGGAAGGTTTTGTGAAACAAGTATTTCTAAGACTAAGATAGTTACATATCTCACTCAAAGGCATGCATCTTCTTATGTAAGTAGATTTTGAAAGTCTGCTAGAATTCAGATTCAAGTTTCTCTCACAATACTTTCTGCTCTACTCTCCTGCCTTTTTGGCTTTGGAAATGGATAGAATGTAAATTTGTAAGTATCATAGACCAGGGTTCTTCTCAGCATTACTGCAGCACAATGATCCAATAGTCTTCCATTGAATTATGGTAAGCACAAGCCAGGAATATCGACCTATAGAGGTTTTAATATTGAAAAGGCACAGGACTTATAATTTGTACAGGAATCTGTAATGCTACTTTGGGACAAAGTAAGGATTTTCTGCTTGGAAGTCAGGGGTAGTCACTAATGGGCAGAAGCTATAGTTTCTTTCTTCTCAAATGCATACTGAGCCCTATTTTAGCTTCTTCACGTATGTAGTGTAATCAATTTTCTCAATAGCCAGTAAAGAAGGCAGCAGTATCCAGTTTGTAGCTAAGAATCCTGAAGATAAAAGGACAAATCATTTTCTTAGGAAGTAAGAAAGAAGAATGTCCCCAGTATCTTGCTCTGGGGACAGTCCCATTGAAGCAAGGATTGCTAAGGAAGGCCTAGCAATTTGCCTCCAGGTATCTCTGAAGACTTTATTTAGCTCCTCACTGGAGAAAAGAGAGGAAGCATGAAATTAAGAAAGGTTTTGTTGACACCAGTTAGGAGGTTATATGGCCGTATCTCAGAAACAAAGGCAAATGGCATGCCAAGCCTTAGGCTTGTTCTCTTTTCCTTCTTGGCACAGGTTGCCCTTTCTTCTGACAAATACATTTTCCTTCTTTGTTAAAAAACGTTACGGGGATCCAATTGAAAACTAAGAGCAGTACTGTCAGAGACGGAAAAATCTCCTCCTGCCTCTTCCTCCAGTCTTTTGAAGTTTTCTTGCTTGGAAATTTTATTTTTAAACTTCCCACAATAGCTTGGCATTCCAGGATCATGGTAGCAAGAGCATACAGGGCCAATGTCTCTTGCCTTTCCCTTCCCCACACAGTCAAGAGATAAGACTGCTCCAAGAGAAACAGCCACTCCCAGCTTATTATTGGAAGAAACATTTTCAAGATCCAGGAAACAAGACCAAAGGAGGCTACGAAGGAGAAAAGACCCAGAGAGCTTGCTGTTGTCATCTTTCCCTGACCCTGAGCTCACAGAAACTTCCAGTTGATAACAGCAAATGCTAAGTGTCAGGACTTACTCTAAGCCTTCTTTCTGTCACCCAAGAGGTGAAAACAAACTGCCATTCAATGAGAGAAACCCTTGCTTTGATGGAGTTGTCATGAGTAAAGCTTAGTTCTATACCCCCTGCTTAAATGGCTCCAAATTCTACATATGAAGATATCAAAGATACTGACGTTACACTGGTAGACAGAACACATAAGTTTTTCCCCTTCCGAACAGGACACTGATTAGATGAAAAGAAATAAAAAGGTCTCAAGAAAATTATGAGAAGGAATCAGATAATATTTTTATGTATGTATATGGGAGGAGGGTGGAATACTATGTCACAGTAGTGGTGACATATGTGGAGGTTCATGCTGTTAGTCTGAAAGTGACGGTCTGGTTAGGTATCCCTTTGGATGTCAAAGTTCTGGACTTAAATAAGCAGAAGTACTACCTGACAGAGAGTTCTAGCAAACCAAATTGTAGTCAGGAGTGTAGCCAAACATGCCTGGTGAGAACCTATCTGTAACTGATATATGAATGTTTGCAAAGCCTTTGATTTCAAACTTCCCAGGACTGAATGAAGCCGATGTGGTCTGCTACTTCTTTAGACTTTCTTTCATTTTTTTTTATTACAAATTCCAACATTTTGACACATACCCAAAGCACACTATGTTCTTTCAAGTCAAGCTAGTTACATTTAATCAGGTTTTTTTTTTTCATGAATTTCCTTTCAAATTAAACACGTGATTTAGTGTTTACCTTTCTGGGGTAAGGTAACATTATTACATTATTATTATTACACATCTCCATTTCTGTGAAAAATTCAGTATTTGTATACCTGTCATTGTTAGTGGCTGCTCTATTCTAGTCCATCATTTATCATAGAATACATTGCTAAGCCTTTTCATGACCACAAGAAGTAGTATAAACATTTTTTTGAGAAATTAATTTTATCTTTTAGATTATTCCCTTGGGGGTATATTGGGACAGAATATGATGAGTAATGCATTCTTGTCACATAATTCCAGAATGTCCTCTAGGATAACTGAACCAATATATACTGCTTCCAGGGAAAAAAACTAAACATGCCTTGCCTAGGTAGGATTTTATAATTTTACTTCTCATTTCTGCAAATTGTTGAAAGTTTAATAAGAATGCTGTAATAACTTGAAATTGATTTTATTCATATTTCTTTAATTGCTGTAGAGGTTATAGTTTTCCACTGAATGATTTTTTTACAGTTTGCTTTCCTTGGGTGTAAACTGCCTGCTTATTTTCTTTGTCCACTTAGAAAGCTAAATCTTCAAACTGACCTTCTCTATCTATATCCATTCTTTATATATTTTGGACAGGCAACTGTTATCAATAATGTTGTTCCCAGGCATTTCCCTCATTCTGCAGCTTAGCGTTTTATTACATTTTGTCAAACAAAGTTTTTTCTAACTTTTTTATATTTCAACCCATCCATCTTGTCTCTAATGGTATCTTTAACTTAACAGCCACAGATATATTCTCAGCTGGAATAAATATGTTATTCTACTGCTTTACCTTCTAGCTAGAATGTGCTGTCAATCTAAGTAAGGTATATATATGATCTGTAAGTTAATTATCCTTCATTCAGATACCTTAAATCACTCAAATTTCTTAAAGAAATTAATTTTTAAAACCAGTGTGCTCCATATTTTAAATTTAGCTTGTTTGTTCATAGAATCCTTTTAAAACTTTGTTTGGCATTTTAACTTAAGTATTATGTATCTGATAATTGTCACTTTCAGACTGACAGCATAAGTCCACTATCTCTTAAATCTGAGAGGGCAAGTCCACTATCATGCTAGATAATGTCTTCTTCTAGAATCATTTCACTATGGATTTGACAAGTTCTATAAAACACCAAAGATGATTCTAGTTGTAGTACATTACATACTATGTATGCTAGTTGTAGTATATTAACTTGGGAGATTTGTATCATTACCTTATAAAGTCTTTGCAATCTGAAGCAAATTGCAGATATGTATTTATTTCTATTGTTACTTCTCTCATTGGAGTAATTTTCCTTGATTAAATGTTGTGTACCCAGTGTTGTATTATCACTCATGTTTCAACACTTGAAATATTTATTTTGTCACACTTATAACAAGTCTGACATGCTTCTAAAGATTACGATCTTACCTGTAAGGGCTTCCTGGAAATTGACTATTTCTTATGCAATCAGATTCATTTTCTTCTACTCAGTCAGAAAATAGGAAGAGTGGATCCTGGATCCCCCACACCCAACCCAAGGTGGTATAGGAGAGTTGAAACAACTCTCCTCAGAGAGAGAGTTGAAACAACTGCACAGAGCTCTAATTCTGTCAAATACAATATAAACCCATGGGTAATGGGCTCTGGAATAAGATGACTGTCAAACTTTAATCTTCTTGTGAGTCAGTTGTCTTATTGGCAAAACTATGCCTTGAATAGTAATAATCACACAAGTTCATAATAAATGATAACACAATTTATGTAAAAGGGGTCTGAAAACAGTAAGCACTCAATAAGTGTTAGCTATCACACCTTTGTCTTGTCATTACTAATATAATGATCTCTTTCCTTCTTTTAGTTTCTTCCTCAGCATTAGGTTCCTCCAGAGTGAATTAGGTAAAATAAAGTATACGATGCTGTTGGAGTTAACCATGGCTCTGTATACAATAAATATATACTCTGAAGTTACATGCAACAAGGAAAAAAGATCCAGGTAGGCAATTACAAGTACAGAAACCCAAGAGAGATAATCCAGAAAAGAGTATCTGTTGGCTTTTAAATACCTATAATTATGTAACCTTTTCCCCACTAGATGTACTCCTAATGTCCCCCTCCTACTAATACCAAAATGAGTTTGCATTCTTTCTGCATGCAAAGCCAATAACAACTGAGAGAAAAGCCTAAGAATGGAACTACTTAGAATTATCTGCTTCCAGGCAGATAGTGTAGCTTAAGATTATATTTTTGATTCTCCCACCTACACCCATCATTCCAGTTGTGACAGAAATGACATAATAAATGTGAAAGTGTATGCGTATGGTATTAAGAAAAAGTGGGGGGAAAGCTCCATCAGGACTTTTCCTTATAAATGGCATATTCCCACTGGGTCTTTTCTAGTCCCTATCTGAAAAAAAAAACAAACAAAAAAAACAACCCAAAACCAATAACCCTGTCCTGTATCTTACTAAGTTTTAAGGTTAGCATATAAGGTACTATGTCCCATTATGGCATTTCATACATGTATAATTATAGTTTTCTCATGACTACCCTTTAGTACCATATCCTTTGTACTCCCTCTCCACTTAACACTATCATTGCCAGTTCCAGCCACTTTTCTACAAATGGCATAACCTTTTCCTATTATGGCTAAATAAAGTTCTAAAATTAACTCTCTCTCTCTCTCTCTCTCTCTCTCTCTCTCTCTCTCTCTCTCTCTGTCTCTCTGTATGTATGTATTTTGTTTATCTGTTTGCCTGTTGGTGGGCATCTACACTGATTTCTTATCTTAGCTCTTGTGACTAGTACAGCAATAATACGGGTATGTAAACATCTCGGCAGCATGTTGATTTGGAGTCCTTCAGGAATACAACCAGTTATGGTATAGCTGGGCCGTGTGGTAATTATATTTGTAAGCTTTTGAGGTTTACATACTTGCCTGAGATCCATAACTGTGATCTGCCTCCTCCATTTTCAGCACTGATATTCTTACCCTTTCTTTTCATCTCTCTTTCATATGTTAAATTTATGTAGCTTCTGAGATCTCTAACAAACCATCACTTAAACAACTTGCTTTCAAAACTTATCAGGTTTCAAAATGGCATAGAGGGCTCAATCTAACAAAAATTGTTGACCATTTTCTAATTCACTAGGTCTGGGTGGGGCCTCAGACTTTCATTTCTAAGAAATTCTTGGATAACATTGAGGTTACTGGGCCTGTGACCATGTTTTGTGAACCACTAAATTAAATTTAAGTGTTCCTAATTTCTCTTCTTTTCCTAGCCAGTTTCTTTTAAAACATTTCAATGATTTCTAAACATTTTAATCACTAATAATAATAATAATAATAATAATAATCTAGTGAAAAGAAGTGGCCCTTCCCCATGTTGTTGGTGACAATGTAAAATAGTGCGGCCATTCTGAAAGACAGACAATTCTTTTAAAAGGTCAATATAAAGTTACCATATAGAATAGAAATATACTCCTAAGTATATGCTAAGGACAACTGAAAACATACCTACCTAGAAAATTATATATATATAAATGTTTATAACAATAGTATTTGTGACAAAAATTAAAAGCAACTATAAATATCTCTTAGTAGATGAATAGATAAAGAAAAAGTGATCTTATCATGTTATTTGGCAATAAAGAAAAATGAAGTGCTGAAATATGCTACCATGTAGATGAATGGCTAAAATACCATTCTAATTAATAGACATGAGACACAAAAGCATGTGTGTTATGTGATTCCACCTAAATGAGGTAAACAGAAAAGAGCAAATCTATGAAGACCAAAAACAACTTAGCAATTGCATCAGGTTGAAAATGGGAATGGCAAGTGACTGCTACAAATAGGCATGAGCGATCTTTGCAGGATGGCAGAAACATTCTAGAACTGGACTGTGGTAATGATTATCCATCATTACCAAGCACACTCAAACTGTCTACTTGGAATAAGTGAATTCATAATGACTGAAGATGTTTTCATTTCTTCTTCACAGAACACCATTACAGGCAATCATGCCATGTATTTTCCATACCCAGTAGTTTGCTAAATTTGCTTTCCTGAAGGAACCTTATGACTGCAAACTGTCAAAGCCCATTATTGCTGTCTTCCATGATGGCAGTACATTGACAGATAATTCCTTCTACCACCTTATAACCATCTCCCCCTCATCTTATCCTGGCTGGATGTTCGGCAAGCACTCTTTAAAGAATCTGCCTGTAGATCTCATTAACTTCATCTCTAACATCTCGGTTCTAGGCTAGCATCTTCTCTAAACCTCCTCCCTCTCTGGACTCTCTCATTTATGTCAGTAACTTCTCAGACTACCAGGACTCAGCTAGTGTGAATTATGTCCTTTGTTCCAAAGTTCTAGAACCAGTTTTCTCTACTTGTCCTTCAAAAGGATGTCTTGTAGTTGTACGCAAACAATCTCACATTAACACATGAAAAAATGGTCAAACTAGAATGATCAAGGCAAGCAAATTAAGGTGATTGGCAGGTATAACTGTTGTGTTAGGAAAAGAAAAATTTTCAATGATGGCCAAATTTGGTATAAAGAACTATTGTAGTATATTGCAGACGATAATGTAAAATGCCTCCTGAGGAAAGTTTGTTAAATCTGTAAAGGGTCTTAAGAATATTCATATACTATGACCTCATAATACAAATTCCAGATAGTAGATTCTTTAATAATTGTTGCAGAGATAATTGTTTTAATGAGAAAATTCAAAATGAGAAAAACAATCTATAGCTATTCAAAATGTTCTAGATAATAACTTTATAGTATAAAAAAACCTTGAAAACAACTGGATTATTCAACAATTTAGGAAGGACTAAGCAAATTACTATACAATAAGCAGATGAAATATTCTATAGCTTTTAAAATTATAATTATTGAGGAAGCCTGAATAAAAATTATTTATCAAATAATGCTCAGTGTATCAAGATACAAAAGCTCATTTGCATAGTTATTACAACTATGCCAGGAATAATCATCACACCTATAGAAAAAGCCAACAGAAAATAGGAGTGTTAAGGTGGTAGAAACAAGGCCACTTCTTGTGCTTAATTTTCTGTAGTGCTGTTTCCATAATAAACAATTATTTTTCTCCCAAAGCATCACACACATTTATCTATCTTTTGTCTAGATTTCTACCACACCTCCACATCCACCCTCCTTTTCCATAACACATTTTAATTCCTGGATGACTGCCCCTCTTGGTTACCCTCCAACTCATCCAGTTTGCCAATGCTGCCAACTTGCCTAAAATGCCACATTTATCAAGTCAATGTGTCAATAATTTTTAATTTGAATTTATTTGTGTTTGAAAGTTTCATAGTTTTATATAAGGAATTTTAGTCATTTTCCAGGTCCCATTCTCCCATTCTCCTCTTTCATAGCTTTGAATTTATTTTGAATTGACATATATCTTAGGTTGTAGATATTAGTGGGGTACCAGGTATTACTTGATACATGTATACAATGAATAACTGTATATATTTGATATGATTACATGGAATGATTAAGTCAGGATAAACATCTCTCCTCAAATATTTATTATGTCTTTATGGCAAAATGTTCAAAGCTCCCTTCTAGTGTTTTCAGATGTACAGTTAGTTCATTACTGCTGTCTGTAACCACCACATCATGCACAGCACATCAGAACTTCAATATGCTATCCAATCAGAACTTAGTACTCACCAGTGATGAGTGAAGAAGACTTGCTCTCATGTTGGTCATCCTATCTAGCTTTCCAGGCTTACCTATCCTTGTCTAAAGCTTCCTTAATTCTATTTCTCTACTCTGAGTGCTGAGCATGCGCCGTGTCTTCTCCTCATCAGCATGACTAAGATTCCTAGTGTTAAGTTTTGATTGGAAGGGTTTCTCTATATTTACTCATTTGAGTCTCACAGATATTTGATGTTGTTGTTCTTATTCTATCTTACACATAAGAAGAGATGAAGACAGTGACAGAGATAAGAAAGAGAGGAGGAGAGTCACGGAGAGGGAGGGTGCAGGGGAAGAAGCCCATGAACATGGATCTCAACTCAAGCAGTATTAACTCCTAAGCCCTAACTTTAGTGGTAGGGTTGATTCCTCCAAGACGCCTTGCTTAGTCTCCTCTCCTACCACCTTCAGTCCAGTTTTCTTATCCTCCATGAACTGATGATAAAAAAAAAAAAACCACAATAAATAATTATCATGGACTGGGGCCTAGTGTTTCTTGTTGAAATTTTGTGTTCTTTTGGAAACTTTGGTAAGGAAATCTTGCTTAAAACCTGAGCTGATACTCATGGAGGCGGGACCTGGGGGAGCCTGGGGGCGGAGCTGTAATGCCAGCTACTTATGGAGGTGGGCCCTGGGAGGCAGAGCTGTAATGCCACTCACAGGTTGACGCATGAGGATCACAAGTTCAAGTCCTAGCCTGGGTTATCCAATGAGTTCAAGGCCAAACTGGGTAACTTAGAAAGATCCTGTCTCAAAATAAAATGTATAGAGGATGTAAATTAGATCAAAGGACATTATTCCATATGTATGGAAACATTGCAAGCTAACTAACTAATTACTCTGTGAAATTACTGTATGCTAATAAAAATAAAGCCAAACAGAAAAAACAAAAACAACAACAACGACAAAAAGCTGAGCTGATCCCCTTACCAGATCTGACCTTGAGTGGATAATTCACCCTCTCTGAACCTCAAATCCTTTATTTGAGTTAGCAATTCTCAGTGTGTGGTCCTAGGACTACCTGTGTTAGCATCACCCACGGATGTCAGTTAGCAATGCTGATTTTGAGCCCTACTTCACACCTGTGAAACTGGATGTTTCTGGGGTCCAACTAGCTCTCATGTTTCAACAAGCTCTCCAGATGTTTCCGCTGCCCACTCAACTCTGAGATCCCACATCCTGATCTAATATCTACCTGCTGGAATTGTCAGGAAGCTCTGCCATAAAGTTGTGCAACCCAACTCATAGCGCATAGGCTGTTTTGCAAGTAATAATGTATTATTACCGCTGCTGAACTTTGTGTGGGCTACTCTTGTTCTGCTCAAGCTGTGGGCAGACAATGCTTCTCACTGCTCTTTCACTAGTAGCTCCCACTTTGCTAAGCAAAAGGCAGTACACATGCTAAGTTTTTAGTAAGACTCTTACTTCATGGACAAGTGAGTAGGAGAAGCATTTTGGAGATTGGTATGACGTAGAATACTGTTTCTGAAGTGAGACTACTTAGGCAGAATTAACTCACCAGCCGAGGGCTTTAGGCAAATGAATATGTTTATGTGTGCCTCCATTGCTCCTCTGTATTGCATGGAACAGAAATTGAACCTACACTGATTATACCCACTCTACAACCTCGCAGTGATAAATGCATTCCATGGTGCTTACAGCATATAACTGAGTTATTTACTGTTCTGGGGTGTTGCTTTATGGTGAAGCACTTGCCTAGTATGTAAAGATCATAGATTCTTTCCCCAGTGTTGAAGAAATCAGAAAGGGAAAAAACAGGAAAATATTAATTAGCATTATTGTTTTTGCATCTTTTCACCCATGTAGTGGTAAGTAGATTCTATTTCTTCTTTCGGTCACCACTTGCAAAACCTCTCTGTATTAAACACATGGAATAAAGCTATGCCCAAGGTATGGTATCTTCTTCTTTTAAAGGCTTCATTCTAATAATATATGAAATTTGACAATGTCACTAGATTAAAATAATATCCCCAAGGACATAGTATAAACCAGTCCAGAGCTTTTGGTGGAGGGAGGCTGATCAAGACCAGTGAAGAAGCAAGTACCTAGAACTTGGACTCCTGAGACACTCTATTGAGGAACCTAGCTGCAGTCGTCCTTTTTGGATCCTAATGGAAGCAGGTGAAATGGTGAGGGAGAGGGGAGAAGAAAAGTTGGGGTCAGACTATCTGAAATCTAACACAACCATTCACTGTTACCTCAGTTAAACTATATAACTTCTCTAGAGCACATCTATAAGACAGGCAGCAAAAGTACTGTGGAGAGGAAATGTTAATTCAAATGTAGTCTGATCATCCCAATGACTGATAGTCATAGATGATTAATAAATGTTGGGTATCATCCCCTTTCCCACTGTAGGAGAAAATGAGTAAGTTTCTTCTAAGTAGTAGATTTTCTACTAAGACCCATAAGCTCAGTATCCCTGAATAGTTGGCTAGGTTTCCATTTCAAGGTATATTTTTCCTCTTGTTGAATGGGCCTTAAGTCCAATGAGAAAGCTGTTGATTACCACCACAGCTAACTGTAGCTCTTATCCTTCATCAAAGAAGCTTCTGATTGGCGATCCTCAGGGAGGAGCCCCTAATTGGCTATCCAATAACAAGCGGTCATGCCTAAAATCATATACATGCCAGCAACACTAACTAGACTCAGAGGGGTGTATTTATACATTTGTGTGTGTATTTGAGTTTGACAATAATAATAAAAGAAAAAGAATGCATGAGTAAGGGGAGGCATGGAAGGAGCTGGAGGGAGAGGATATAGGGAAGTTGGAGGGAAGAAAGAGAAGGGTGAAATGGTATAGTTATATTGTAATTGAAAGTAATGGAGTATAATATAGACCACCTGAAAGAATTCTGGACTATTTAAGGGCCAGCAGACAAAGATTCTTTTCACGTCTCTTAGTCCCTTCCCTCGGAGAATAGGCATAGCTTGCAACCTTCGTTTCTGTATCCTGGACATGGAAATTGGACTCAAAATCATGGAGAATCCTTTTCTACTCTCTGGCCAGAGAAAAACTGGCTAAAAGAACATACCAAGGTGTGTGTGTGTGTATGTGTGTGTGTGAGAGAGAGAAAGAGAAAGAGAGAGAGAGAGAGAGAGAGAGAGAGAGAGAGAGAGAGAGAGAGAGAGAGAGAGAGAATATGAGAATGAGAATGAGAATGAATATATATCTGACCAGGCAAGCAGCAACTCAGAAAGACAGTGACTATCCACAGCTCTGGTTCACCTGGGGCTACTCATCTCTAGGGAATATGACTGTTGGTTACCATTATCCACAATTATAGGAATTAGACACTCTGTCCTATGCAAAGTAGTTCTTTTTTTTTTTCTTTATTCCAAAAATGTTGGACAAAGAGCAACGTTTCTCTGTTGATTCCAACTGCTTGTGGGCACTGGGAAGACAGGCACAGATTAGGTCTTCTTTCTTGTTTCAGCACAGTCTGGTTTGCTATGTCCTCAGGCATATCTAGACATGGCTGCCTCAGGCATACCTTTATAACACTGCTGCCTCCTATCTATTTTAAAATGTTCTCATCATCTATTGAGTCTATATTCAGATGGTAGTGTAGGGGGCACATTAGATTATATATGACAGCAAGTCCTTGGTGTGAATAGCATATCACTTTCATGAAAGAAAATCAATCGAACCAAAAGCCATTATAATTTCTAACGAAGCGTCAGAGGCACAAAGTCACCCCAAATCCCTGAGTAGTCACTTACCTCCCAGAATGACTAGTTTTCCTGTTTCCTGTTACTGGCTTCCACTTGTCCACAGGAAATTCCTGTAAAGGAAAATTCTGATAAGTTAGGGAACTTTGAACAGCTAGGTATCTAGGTAGTTTCAAAAATAGCAGCCTGGCCACGTTCCTTTGCATGGACACTCCCAGACAGGCTACAGAAATGTGCAGTTGGAGGGTTGCCTTTCCTCTGGGAAGCCCGCTGAGCTACTGCACTCATGCAGAAATCCAGAAGGCATTCAGGACCAGGGCTAAGAATGCTGAATTTTCCTCTTGTTCCCCTCCCCTCTCAAACCCCATTCAAAAACCAGTTTAGCATGTTTGCTGTTTGCACTGGCTCTCTTGCTTGTATTGAGGGATGGAGGTCTCTTTTTTTGGTCTTAGTTGATGGACCTGTTCACTGTTCTTGCTTCTTCCAATACAGAAAGCATCTTCTTAGAAACAGAGACTCGGGGCGGGGGGAGGGTTCCCGCTGCAGAAACCCTCTCCCAGTGTGTGTAAAGGTAGAGTGGAGATGTCAGCTACCCTCATCCTGCAATTGCTCTTTCTCCTGTGCATACATCTTCAGACAAGGGCTGATATGAGCTCTTCTCCGGGCGATGAAGTATTGAGTGCCCTGGTTCATATGTTATAGAAGTAGACTGCCTACCTTGGATGGATTTCCTGAATTGCTCAGCCATATGTGTCATTCGTAAAAATTTTGCTTTCTTCTCACTAGAACCTAAACCTGAATATATGTTTGCTTTTCAGATTTTTCCCGCTTTTGCATTTAGCACCCTCCACCTGGCGACTCAGAGCTTAACGTGAGAGAAGGCATTTTTCCTAAGCCGCACTGATCTCCTGAATTCATTCTGCTCTAATACTGCTATTATTAGTTCTTTCCAAGGTTTATTGCCTTAGCCCCAGTGGGCCTCTCTTTTGGGGACAAACACCTGGCAAAGCAGAATGCATATAGGTCTTTGGTGTCAGTTACACTGGCTAAGGCATTTATTATCTGTGCTATGTAAGGGACATTCTGTCACCATTTTGAACCTGAGTTTGTTATTTGGCAAATAAAGCTTACTAGTGAGGATCAAATGAGATGTGTAGAGAATGCCCAGCACAGTGCATAGAAGCCTCTGTAGTCACGACACTGGGGAGTCTATTACAGGAAGACTACTTGAGTACACAAGACCAGCCTGAATAATACAGGCGCTGCCTCAAGGAGATGTTACTATGAAAAAGGTAAGGGTTATTTCCTGATTCCAGCTTCCACAAAAACAGAGAACAGTCTCTGGGGTTGGGGTGGGGCATCTGAGAAATTCTAATAATTTACACTTCAGGCTCTGTCTGCCTTGACATATTTGTGAGAAGTCACTGCCCACAAAGGCACCATAACTTGTTCAGCCACAGAAAGCACCAGAATTTCCTCTCCATGTTCGGTCTAGTCCTGTCAAAGTGCTTAGAAAATAGCAGTGGGTAACCCAAACAAAACCCTCCATGTACTCCTACCGACCTTCCCAGATTCTCACCTTCTACCACCTTGCACTGACCTTCCCAGATTCTCTGTATTACTTTAATCTTTTGCCTCAACCACTTGGTTTCCTATAACTGCTCTGCGCTCTTTGAACCAAAGAAGCAATATTCACAACTGGTAGCTGTTAAGGATAACAGTAGAACTTGCTACCTTGGTGATAGTGATATTGCTAGAAGCTACCCCGTTTGCTACATATGAGAAGGCCCAGGCTTTGAACTCTACTCATGAAGAGGCAGTTAACATATACTCCAGCACATAGCCTCTGCAGCTAGAAGCAGTGCTTTGGAATCCACATTTGCCTTCACCAAGTGGATGGCCTACACTTCCCATTTAACTTAGTTATATGTTATGTTATACACACACATATTATACATGATACACATATATAGAATATATGTTATATACACACATAACATGCACATACATTATATATAAATATGCATGTGTATACATGTTACTCTATACATATGAATGTTTGTATAACATTATACCACAAATATATGGTACTTGCTATATGGTAGAATATTCATGACCAGAGTACCTATTTCTTGATTGCTAGAGGACTGAATGAATTGATAATCTAAGGTACCCACAATACAGTAGACAGCCATATATAAGTTATTTTTATGTTGTTCAAATCCTGGCTCTGCACCTTGTAAGATGTGTGATCTCTGAGAATCAGTTTCCTCAGCTGTCCCATGTAAGTGTTCAGTGAAATCATCTGGCTATGTATGTAAAACTAACTGGCATAAAATGTGTGTTGTAGGCATATGCAGATTTCACTTCTCTAGACATTACTGAACCAGAGCTAGTGAGCTCCATAGCCTTCTTCATGAGAGAAAGAGCAGGCTCTCAGCCTTTCTTTAGATAGACACCAAAGCAAACACTTTAATTGTCAGAGCTGGAGTATCTGAAACCATGCTGTATGTCTCCCAGGGTCAGGAATACAAGATTCAGGTGACAAGGATAGAAATGGCACATTCCTATGTACATAGCTATCTACATACTTGAAAGCCTAGTATCTAAGCAGGTAGGCTTTTAGCCAGTCTAACAGACATTAGGAACCCAATGTGTCCCTTCCTCCAAGTGCAAAAGGAAGGCTATGGCAGAGGCACAGCTTGTCTATATTGTTACTGCCAGCTGCTGCTACCTATCAATGGAACTTCCTTCTCTTTCAGAGGAGCTGGTCTTGAGACAACATCCCTGTAGCCATCCTTTCCTTCCCCTTCAACCTCCTTTCCCTAGTACTTGCTTATGAGTACTTCTTTCAGCCAAGATTTCTCAAGCCTAAGCCAAATTTCCCTTCATCTTAAAATAGCTTACTTATAAGATGATTACTGTCTGGCAGTCACTGTTCTAAAGGCTTTGCACATGTTCGCCATTTAATGCAACTTATGAAGCAGGTGCTGTTATTACCTTCATTTTTTAGATGGGAAAGATTAGGCACTATAAATTCTGGGCAAGGAATTTAAACCTAGCTAGTGTAGTTTCAGCTTCAGTGCCTTTTGGGCATTATGGACATTTCCGTTTCTCTTTTTGTTAGTATTGTGAATATTTTCAAACATATCAAAAGAGGAAAGCAATTGGCACAGAAACAACTACGTATCCTATCTAGATGCTACAAATAACGCTTGTGCTGTATTTACCTTACCGCATGCCTGTTTGCTCTTCTATGCATCAACCAGTGCTAGATGCACTTCACAATAGGTTCTAACCATTTTCTCTGCATAAATGTCAAAACCTAAATGACATAGAGCAATTTCTTAAAAGCTACCAGCTACCAAAGTACAATTACTGCAAGACTATAGCCACCAAACTTCACAGAGAATCACTGAAAACTGAGCACCAATGTTGCTCTCAGCATTCCTTCTGAACATTGTACTGGGGATCCCAGGCAAAGGTTCCTTCCCCAGGGCAGCACATACACAACCTGGATCCTCTATTCCAAGATGTACAAAACCTTCTATAAACTACCACAGAGCTACTAGAATTCATCAGTGAGTTCAGCGAGGTTATAGGATAGAAAGTACGAAGTTTAACTTTGTAGAAGTAACAAAGTGTTTTAATTTAATATTCAGAAAACAATATTGTTTACCATAACCTTGACGCCTATTAGAATATTAGGAATATGTAAATCAAAATACGTGTAAGATGCATAAGTGGGAAATATTAAATTATATGTGTTAGTATATTTCAAGAATACTTCAGCATGCATGTTAAAGCTTATCATTTGCTTAAATATGCTTCCTATGGCATGTACAAATATCAATGTAAATTTGCTATTGATGAATATCCTTATGTAAATCTAATCCATGTCAAGCTATTTAATGTGCTTTCATGACTTGTTCCCTTCAACTTCTGACTACATACTGAAAAGCACTGTTCTTCAGCTGTTTTTTCCAACAGAAGAGCCATGTTATACATTCATCTTTGAGGGTTATCTATGCTGGCTTTCCATCTCAGCTACTGTAAGTAGTGCAGCTATAACCAAAGGTGTGCAAGTATATCTGTGGGAGGACTTAGAGTCCTCCAGATACTACACATAATATAATTTTATTTAGTCATAAGAAAAGAATAAGTCATGACATTTGCAGAAAATGGGTAAAACATGTAAAGTGAATAAAAATAATGAAAAAAAATCAAATGTGTAAGGGTGGGACTAGGAGGAGAGGAGGGAGGAGGCTGTGATTGGGATGTAAAGTGAATAAAAATTAAATTATTAAAATATTGGGAAAAGTGAGTAAAACTAAAAAAAAAAAATTATTACATTAAGCAAAATAAGCCATACTCAAGAAGCCAAATGGTATATGTTTTAGCTCATATGTGGATTTTACCCTTTAATTCCATTAGTACTAGCTGTTTTATAAGGTGGACATACATTTTCCCTTTAAAATAGTGCAACATCAAATTATAATACATTCACAGTTTGCTCCAGGTCACTCAGATACTAATTTTACCATTTGAAGCAATTCTAGTCCTGTAAATTTTAAGGAGCAAAAGTTACTTTTGCCAACCTCTACAGTTGCACAGGTATGCTGAAATCTTGGTGGCTGGATGAAGAGAAGGAGCTACATCATTGTAAGGAGGTGCAATCCTATTTCAGAAGAATCAACTTTACTCACCCAAGAACCAAGTCCTCACCTGTATGGCTGCCTTCCTGGATTTCCAAGCATTGCCAGGTGCCATGCTGCTGTCCTCATGGGCACCATGCTGAGGACTGTGACAGCAACCTGTACACCGGATGCATTGGTGGTGGTGACACCTACAGTTGTGGCATTTTGGCAACAAGTTTCTCTTTAGCAAGGCAGGGCAGATTTCTCCAGAACAACAAATGCAAGGATCATGCCTTACAGTTCCTGAGAGCTGCAGGGATGAGAACAGGTTCTGTGGTAATCACAATCCCCATGGTGCAGTGACTTACAGCACAGGGAGTTGTCTAGGCCTTTGGTAGCAAAGCATTCTGGGTAAGTGGGAGTTTCTGACTGAAGTGGTGACAAGGAATGATATGATTGGTCTGCAACATGGTATGGCTGGTCTGTGGAACGATATGATTGGTCCAGAGGATGGCATCTTAATTCCCTATAGCTCACTGACTGGAAGTTTTGATCTATAGGTTTTGGTCTCTGGATAAATGGCTTGTTGTTGTTATGCGTGGTTAAGCCTGGCAAATGAGATGTAGATAAAGATTTGCTGCTCTCTTCAAAGAACTTTCTTCTGTCTGCAAATGGCATGAGGATGGCTTCCTCCTCAGCTTGAGGAGTAGATGTCTTCAATTCTTTGTTGTCATCTGGGTTGGAAGGACCTTCTGTGGCTAGTGGCACCTGTGGCTGTGCATTATGTTCTGGAGACCATCTCCAATGACCTCTACAGATGCCGTGGTGAGCATTTGCTTTCTCAGTGTCTAAGGTGGATGAGTCAGATGCCTTCCACCATGTGTTCAGGGCCAAAGAAGACTGGCCAGACCTCTGGCCAGGGCTCATTCTTCCCTCTAAGCCTACCCTAGCTTTGGAGCTCTCTGAGGCTTGGCTGAGGCATTCTGAAGATCTAGCCCTGAGAATCATGCTTTTGTTAATGACCTTGTCTCCAGGGCTAGGGGCTTTTTGATATGAAGGCACAAGAGATGAGTTAGAAGCAGAGAGTGGAGGGCTTTCTGGAGGCTCTTGGGTCTCTTCCACGGGTTCATTAGTGTCACACAATTGTGACAACGGGCTCTTACTTTTCTGGAGCTGGGCTTTCCTCCTCTGAATTTCATTCCGTAGATTGGTAGCAAACCTCTCACTCTTCCGGCGGTTTTGGATAGAGCGGCCCCGGGGGCCTCCACTTCTTCTGCCACCCAAGCGGCCACACTCCTTAGGCTCACTGTCACCTTCTTCAGTTGCTTCTGTGTGACTGACTACTTTATGGGCTGAAAAGAAGTCTCTGGTTTGTTGAACAGGGGAGCAAGTGGCAGAGGGCTGCTGGCTAGTCAAGTCACTGCTTGCTCTGCCTGCTCGGTTTGGGTCTAGGTAAGTTCGTTCTGATGAGTGTCCATCAACCTCTCCAAGTAGGACATCACTTTGGCTTTGGTGTACAGAAACCATCAGCTTGTCATCCATGGGCTTGGTCTTCCTTTCTTTGCTGGTCTGGTCCTGGGTGCTTTCTGTGGGGAGACCTGGACTTTTCTTCCCTTTAGGATTGTTGTGCAAAGGGGACACGGTCCACTGGTGCCCACCCTGCCCAGTTGGCAACTCCATCCCCTTGCTGCCTCTCGAATCAAGGCACACCTGCTGCAAGTGAGATGCCAACAGCTGTTCAGGAGCACTATGGCGATGTTCTATGCTTCCTCGGAGGTGCGGAATGGCACCAAAGGACAAAGTGTTAGCCAGATCTGCTGAAGCCTCCTTAAGCAGGCCGAACTCTTTGTGGGAACCTTTGTCATGGGCTTTGGGGGATTCAAGAGCTTTGGAAGAGTCCTCTATCAGTAGATGCTCACAGTCATCCTGGCTGGATTCAGAAGGCTTGCTGAGGTCACAGTTCTGGTGGTCCTCATCTGTCACTTGGTCTTGCCCACTAAGGCAGCAGAACTGGTTCGAGCTCCTTGGGGGCAGCACTGTCTCTAAGCCTGGTTTTTCCTTTTGCTGTAAGGAGTCCCCAGGTTCAGATGTACGATGCTGCTCTCCATTGAGAAGTTGGGCTCTAGAGGCCTGAAGGCTGTCCCGCCTCACTGGAGGCTCTGGTGGACCCTGCACCATCTTGGCAGGTCCTGAGTAGTGGCCCTCTTCTGAGCAGGATGCATGGGAAGTGGAGGTCACATGGCCCCCACTGGTACTGTGGCTACTTCCTGAGGTCTCAGATACATTAGCTTGGTCATCAGTGACTTTAGTTGGCCCTGGGCCTGGCATGACACAGTCTGTAGAGGGTGGTTCCTCTGGCTTAAGGGAAAGGGCACAGTCAGAGGCATTTGAGCTGGCTGAGAAGGAGCTGTAGGCTGAGTCACGCTGGCTGGGGTACATGTTCTGGTCAATGGGTAAGAGGTGACCCTCGTAGCTTGGTTGGCCTGGCTGTTCCAGGCTTTCCATGCTGCCAATAGAGCTGCTTTTCTCAGTGCTGCAATGCCGGGAGAGGGGGCACCACTGTACACTCACGTCACTGTAAGACACAGAGTATATGCATTAGTTAGCCAAGCAATCAGACACCTTCCCTACTTCGGCTAGTTTGCCATGGAAGAGAGCAGGTCAAGCCAGTGCCACCCAAGCTACAAATAAAAGGATGATGGGGCCTAAGGGAAAGAACGGGAAATAAGTAAGGAGAGTGACAAAAGGACACCATAGGACCATGACAGAATGAGAAACCGAATTTCATATAGAAGGAGAATGAACAAACACCCCAAAGACTTGGAAAGCGCCATGGCAATTATGCACTATATCACTGCTAACAGCAAGTGTGACATTGCTTCTGGGTAGTCCCTGTTGAGTTAGTGTGTTTCTCTGCCAGGGGGGATAGTCCAGAAAATTAGCATTAGAGAGGAAGGAGCCCCCTTGGGGCTATGTCAACTTCAGCCAGACCATTTCATAAACCCATGATTCTCAAACCCGAGTGTGCATCAAAATCACATGGTGGGCTTGTGATAACACAGGCCACTGGGTCCCACCCCTCTTTTGGAAACGTCTGGTGTCAATGAAAGAAGATCCACAGAGGGAAGTGACTTTGAAAAGGCAATTTTTACAAACTCTAACTAGTGGCACAGTCAGAATTGGAGTATAAACATTTCTTTATTCTAGAAATTCCACATCACTTCATTTGTAGTGCTGATGGTTAGGACTGGGGGGTCTGGAACATGCCAGAGAAAGGCTCTGTTGCTGGGGTATATCCCAAGAACCTACTATATTTCTAGATAATAAAAAATCTGACTACTCACTGAGGCCCTTTACAACCTTCCATTTGAAGCCCAAATGAGATTGTTTTCTTCACTTTCTAACTCTCGAAGTAAAACAGACTAACGATTTCAGTAAGCTGATAAAGCCTCCGAACTGAGCTGCAACTGGAACCCAGGTCTCTCTCAACCCAAAGTCTTAGCTCTTCTCTGATAACACCTTCAAATGGGGGGAAAATAGTACTATCTCTTCCAGAGTGTTGCTGTGTAGGTGAAATCAGCTAAGAAATCAAGAGCCCAGGCATTACTACATGGCAGTAGCTGCTCTCAGTTCTTGCTGTTGTTATCAATGTCCTTCTACTACTAGGAATGATCTACGAGAGGGCTTTGCTCATCCATGCATCCCTTACCTACTCTCAGCAAAATCCCACCAGGAAGACCAAGGATAAGACATAATCTTGAATGTTAAGTACCATTTCCCACACACATAGCCAGACTGAGCCAAGAAGTTGCATTAACGTTCTTTGCCTAGAACCTCAGAGGTTTCAGGTTGCTCTCAAAAGGGCCAAAGCTCAGAGAGCCACAACTAAGCTGTAACAGCATCCCATGAGACCTTTAAGACCAGTTCTCTCTTGTTCTTGCTCATGGCATGGCCTTAACTACCCTTCTCACTAGGCTCTGAGCTAGGAATGCATAATTTCATGTTGGCAAGGGAATCTGCTATTCACCTCACTTTCTGCTGGGACGCAGACACACATGCACACATGCATGCATGCATACACTCAGACAGAAGCCAAGTCTAGAATATATTTCTATGTATTCTTCTAGAACAAAGCTGCCTGGGCTATGAGTCCCTGGCTGCTAAAGCAAAATAAAAAATACCAAACTAGAGAAAACTCACTCCTTGAGTTTTAGCCTCCTTGAGCCCCCACAACAAAACCCATTCTTGGAGGGAAGATCTGATTATTGAAGGGAAATGGAACTGAGGACTACACTTTGGCCTACTCTGTCACTGTGGGGAAAAGAAACCAAACAAGTGGTTTGTCCCTTGGGTGGTTGTTTCAATAAAAATGGACAATACCAGGCTCCTTGCATTGAGCTAGACCCTGTGACTTGGCGAGGCTCCTGCTCTGGAGAGCTCTGCTCTGTGCTAGAGCCATTGAACATTAGCGGAAGTTCCTGGTGAGTGACTGTAGAAAACGGCCTCTCACAGGAATCAGGAAAAGAGTCCTAGAAAAACAGCCAGTGAAATAGGAGGAGAATCAGGACACAGTGGTTATCTTTGTGATTCAAATGAACTACTTCGAAGACACACTATGAAGAAGTAAAGATGCATGCTGAAAAATTATAGTTCCAGCCCATTAGCATATAATTAGTTAAGAACCCAGGGACTCTAGATGGTCATGCCATTTTCTGTTATACCACCTCAGCTCTAAAGCATCCAGCAGGGATAAGATCAGAGCAGGAGAGTTGGTCAGGCCCTCAGTCCTCAAGCCCACCTTGAGGCGAGAGTCCCAGACTCACCTTGTGTTGCAACCGGAATGCCAGGACAAGCTGAAGGCTTCAGAAGGAAAATGCATGGTGGTGGCCACGTCAGGGCACCCTTCCAACAGCTTGGCCACGTGCCATGAGTGCGGCCTACTCACAGGGGTGTTTCTCCTATGGCAAGAAAGAGCCAGGAAGTCAGTACTGAAATCACTTCCCAAGCAATTTCCGTACCTACCCCTTCTTTCCATTCAATGAGCTAGATTATCTTACAAGGAACTAGTGTGGGCATCTAAGTGTCCCCCTCAACTCCACTCCTCAAATTTCCTTCATCCCATGGATAATTCCTGGTGACATAAAATGCTGGCGTCAATGGAAATGTTTTGTTCTGAAACATATCCAAGTATGCACACTAACACTAAAGATGCAGTAGTCAATAAATATTTGTGGACTACACAGGAGCTGCTGCAACCTATCTGCATTTGTCTTTGAGGGAAAAATATCAATACGACCAATATTCTCGTTTTTCTTAGCAAAAAGGAGGCAAGTGATTATGATGCTTGGATAAGTCAGCATTGGAGTGTGAATTGTTTAAAGTTTCTTCATTCATTCTATAAGTATTTATTGTACGCTTATTATACCTTCTAAAATACATGCAGTTCTAGAAGTACAGCCATGAGTTGAATAGTCTATATCCTTGAGAGCTTACATATTCATGAAAGAGACAGAGCTAATTAAAATAAGAGTATCATAAATGCCCCTAGAGAGCAAAGGTTAATAAGATGGGCATGGACCCACAGAACTCAGATACTTGAACTTGTAGGGAAAGTCATGGAAGAGAGTCCAAACTCTTCCGAGGAGAAAAGTGACAGAGGGGTAAGAGGTTAGGGAGACAGAGGAGATCAGCTGTTTAGCATGTCAGGGGTAAATAACTGGAAACAGGTCTGAGGCCAAGACCCCCAATATAACTAGAGGTTTTGGTGCTAAAACCCAGAACAGTAACTATTACATTGACTTGCTCATACACGAAGCATCCATGTCAACCAGCACACTTTGCACTATTAGATGGCACCCCTAGAAGTGGAGAAGATAATCCAGGACATGGTAGAACTAGGACATAGAAAGGTGACTGATGGAAAGGAGAACAGAAGCAGAAGAAGGAAGTCATATAGATGGGCAAGAGGGGAATAGAGGGAAAGGGTGCAGAAGGACCAGGCAGATGCAAGAAACCAGGAGAGATGACAGAAGAACAACCAAAATGTCAGAAGGGAAGAAACTCTGAGAAAGCTAGCTCACATCACAGCTCAGTCTCCTTGCTCTAATCATGCTCTGTAGTTAGCTCTGTTCTTTTCCAATTCGCCTTTACTTCTGTTCATTTTCCAGGAGAAATTATCCCAGTGATTGGACTGCTTTGCTTTGAATCCCATCTCTATCACTTGCTAGCTTCTGTTGCTGTCGGTAAGTGTCAACTTCTCAGAACTATCATTTCCAGAGCAGTAAAATGGAGATATTCCCAACGGTCATTAACTTGTACATCTTTATGGGCATGAGGCTGTAAATATTATACAAATTAAAGTAAATAAACATGTACTGCTAGTGCAATCTCCTCCGGGGAGTCCATCTCAAGCAATCTAGCCCTCATAATTTAGCCCATCAGAACATGCTATTTTGCATTGCCTATCACCATTTCATGTATAATTAGCTTTGTCCTACCGACTGTACTAAACCAGTAGGAAATGAGACTAAAACTCTAGCATTTTACATGTGTGACTCTACAAGAGTCTAACCATCAGAGTTAGCATTTTCTTTAGAACTGTTTCTTAACCTGGCTAGGTTATTATGGGAATTAGAAACAGTTATTCTCACCTGCCTATATTCCCGTGGGTATTAGAAGTAGTCTCAAAGCATCCAGTCTAGTGTTTTACCTAGTGGTCAGTAAACAGCATGTAGTAGAATATTGGCTATTAGCTCAAACTTGTCCCTTTAGATGGCTCAAGGGTACTTCCAACCAAGTGTGCTTGAGAAACTCCTATCAATGTTCTGCTGTACTGTTCCCTTGCCACACTTAAAACAGTGGCTTATAAAGGCCCCTTACTCTCTAGAGTTTCTCCAGTAGTAGAAAATAATCCCAGAGGAGACTGAAGAATGTAGTGAGGGCTTTGGAGACACTAGAAAAACTGAAAGACTGGTAGGAAATCTCAGCAGAGAAAATTGGGGTCAGATCCAGTCCCAGTTAACCCCAGCATAAGAAAGAGAAGAAACACTCAATAGAGCCCAATACCTTGCCTATTATTATTTGTGAACTGTCCTAAACTCAGCCCACACTTGTATTCAAATTCTAGTTGTGTAACCTTAGCCAAGGCATTTTCTGAGGTGCTGCATTTTAGGACCATGTACATGAGGCAAGTACTCTACACCACCACCAGAGCTTCAGTTATATATTCTTTATATGTAAAATGGGGATAATGGCCATCTATTTCTCATGAGTTATGATTTGGTATAAGTGATGCAGTCCCATGTATGGAATTGATTGGCATATTATATAATACAGACTTTCTATAAACATAAAAGAATAAAACAGGGGCCTCTACTAAATACTGAAGCTATGTTAGGCACTCAGTACCTCACATGCATTAGCTGATTTAATCTTCACTTCAGTGTCATGTATAAGAACGATTATTAGTCTCATATTATCAATGAAGAAAGAGAGTTACAGAAAGCTTAAATTATTTGCCAGAAACACATAGCTAGTTAATCAGAGTTAAGGTTAGAATTTGGATCAAAACTCAGCTCTCAGATTAGCAAGCTGGTTTTAAGTATATAAAGGATTTGTCATACCTGCCTGATAACCTAAGTTGAATCCCAGAACACACGTTAAAAATAGAAGGGAAGGGCCAAAGACACAAAGTTGTCTTTTGACTTCCATATGCAAGCCCTGGTATACAAACACTCACACATGAGTAATAAATTTGGAGAAAAAAAATAACTCAGATCCTCAAGCTTTTTCTAGAATACCATAAGGTCCCTCCTGCCCAAGGGGCTCTGTCCCCGAAAGTTTATATACATAATATACATAAGGCTTGATATAACCATTCCCCAAGAAGCAGTGAGAAAGGAAGGTCTCAGTGGTTCTGGACTTAAGACCATTCCCTCTAGTAGAGAAGGCGGAAGATGAGAGATAAGCAGCATAAGACTAAACTTAAACATCAATTATGCAGCCCAACCCCAATGTAGGGATGACTAGAATCCTTATCCTTTTTCCTAAAGCTGGGTTAGGCACTGTCACTGAACAAATTCTATAAGTCACTATCCACTATCCTCAAATGGCCGTATTCAGGAGAAAACCAAGACACTGAAGCAAGACATCAAGCAGAAGAAAATAAAAGCTGGAAACTGTGGCTGTACCTACCATGGAAGTTGCTCAGAGATGAGAGATGGTTTATGAGAGATTGGCGTATCCAGCTAGTTCACATTCTTACCATCAACCACTCCAGTGTCTTCTCTTAGCTGGGGACTGTCAACCTCCAACTTAAGACCTCCTGGGGTGTGAGGCCAGCAGCCCAAGATCCTAAATGTCATCCAAGGAGTTCAGGGAGTCTACAAAGCACTGCCATCAGGCTGCTTGGGTTTTTCTGTGGCCACAGCCTTATGGAATGTCAGCCCTGTTAAGGGCTGGATAAGAGTAAAGACGTTACTCCAGGAACCAGCCAGCGCCCTAGTGGCAAAGAGAAGGAGGAAAGGCAGTTCCAGCAGTAACCCTTCCCCCACACCATTCCTAACTCCTACCTCCTCTGCGCCCTGGCCCATCCCCTCCACAGCTCAGAGACCAATAAGGAAGCTGGGCCCCTGGCTACTGCTCGAACTCAGGAAAGGAGTAAGGAAATGATGTTTGGGAAAGATAAAGCGGGTGTCTAAAAAGAATTTTAAAAATACACGTAAGTGAGAGAGAAAAACACCCCAGACGCATACACTTAAAAGAATTCCTGCACTTCCTGGACTGAGTTGACCCCACCCAGCCATCTCCGCAGGTCCTCAGGGCCCCAGGAAAGGAGAGCTTAGCCAGGCTCAGCAGCCTCCAGGTCCAGAAAAAAAATGGCACTATAGCTTATTTTTGGTAAAGCTGGGGACCATTGACTAAGACATTTTTCAAGGTAAAGGTCCTTCTAAGATGCAAAAGTTTATAAATATTCCAGGCTTTTACTTCTAAGATGCAACTGAACGTCTGCTCCTTTCCAAAACAAAAAACAAAACAAACAAAACAAAAAACAAGCAAAAAAAAAAAACAAAAAAAACCAAAACCTTAATTTTACACTAAACACTCCAATTCCAGAAATGGAGCTTACTAGCAATACTAGAATAATGGCGCTTGGGAGCATCCCCAGATCTTCCATCAATTTACTCTGAACTCTGGTAACCATATTTTTGTGGGCTTTTAGTTCTCTGAAAAATGAACCATGAACTCAGTTGCCATGAGTGACCCTTACACCTATGGCATAGTGTAGTGGTCACAGATTCAAGCCTGATGTTCATAACAATATCCTACAGACCAATGTGCTGGCCAGAACCCACAGCATTATAACACAAATTTGTTATATCTCTAAGCCCAGGCCCAGGTATCAGAATCTATTTTTTTCTTAGGTATGTCAAGTTAGGGTTTTCCCATCATAATTAACTTGATCCCTAGTCCAATTTCCTTTGGCCTCTGGCTTCAATTCCGGTAATTTACGGTCCCCATGAGGGCTTATGCAAGCTCCCTCAAGACAAAAAGTATGCTAGGGCCTTTCCTCTCTGGGGAAGTTAGTCCCTTCCTCTTGCATGCCTCTGTACCTCACATAAGTTTATCAATTTATAAAAGAATGATTGTACAGCTAAGTTTATAGGGAATGTGGATCTGACTTAGAACCTTGACTCCACTTCAAATGGTCTTTCTTGGCCTAGGTGGATGACACAGAATTTCAAGTTCCTCATCTATAAAGTGCAATTGGTATGAAATAAACACTTGATAAATGTTATATGTTACCAATATTAAACTTAACCAAAGAAGACAACATGCACAATGCTATTAGTAGCAAGAAAACGGGTTTCTTCAATCCCAGTCAGGGATGGATAAGAAAGGTCTGGTGAAGAGAAGGCTCAAAGTTAGACCTAGTACTCTCAATCAGCACTTGTCAAACTTCACTGGGTATATGGATGGGTCATAGAATATCATGTTATAAAGAGCCCTAGAGTGATCCTGCTTCTTCCTCCTGTAAAAACCACATAAGTAGCAATATACTGGCAAATAATCCCTGGTCCAAAACATTTATAAGAAAAAATAGTTTATTCTCACTTTAATACTCAGGCTGGGATACCTAGTTTTTCTTTGTCTTCTAGTTGTCAAACATCTTTCTCTTTTCCAACCCTGGCCCAGGCAAGTGCTTATCTGATGTTTGTTGAGCCCTAGGTCTGAGGAGGATTAATTTGACAATGGTCAGACCCTGTGGGAAGACAGCTGAGGCTGGGGAAAGAATGACTAGAGGTAGAAGTGTGTTCTTGGCATTGGCTATCTCAGGGAGGAAGCAAGAAGAAGTTCATATAGTCCTCGGGTGAGGTTTTAGCAGGTGGGCACACAGGCAGAGAATCTTTGGGCCATGGAAGGTAAGACAGAACTCAAGTAATAGTTTGGAATTTTCTAGAGGTAAGAAAAGTTGCTTAGTGGAGTAGAATACCAGATAATATGATATAATTTCCTGTGCTTGGAGCAAGGCACTTCCTTTTTAAGAAGACAAGAAGACAAGAACTCAGTAGGAGGGCGGTAGTTACAGGCAAGGAGAATTGGTAGATCATTCTGCAGTTGTCTCCCTAAAGAGTCCTTCTAAAGACTGTTGTGATGGGTAAGGGAAGGTAAACAGACTAGTTCTGGAAGGAGTTAATCTCCAGATACCCTAGTCAGCTGTGGTGCAGAGATATTTTTACAGCACCTCCTGTCTTTGTTCTTGGTTCGCCAAACCCCTTCAAAGAGAGTGGATAGGAGGTGACAATCCAAAAGGGAATCCTGGCTCTTTCCCACCCAGGGCAAGAAGAAAATGTGACCCTTATTATTTGAGATTGTGCTCTGGGCTGTAATGCAGTGTGGACTCTTTTCCTCTCCTGAAAGTGTTTGGATAAGGAGAAACACAAAAGAGTGTCGTTGATTGGCTCTGTTTACTTTCTGTGGCTCTTTTAGCCACCCACAAATAGTACATTCCACCTTCTACACGTGAAGAAGCCCAAGCAGGCAGGAAGAGGAGCATACAGACGGCTGGGGGGGAGGGGCAGTGCAGTACAGAACAATACATAGTGTGTTTATGTGTCAGAGAAGGGAAAGGCTCAGTCAGGATGGAGAGACACAGAGCTCTGAAGGCCTTTCCCTACTAGACAGCTGGCTGAGGAACATGGCAGCCTGGTGATCCAGAGACACAATCAAATATGGGAAGGTCTCTGTTTCTCTCTCCCTGTCTCTGTCTCTCTCTGTATGTGTGTATATATATGTTTGTGTGTGATTTAATTTTTAAAATTCCTTTTATTCTTTGAAAATACCATGTACATGTATAATATGCTATAATCATATATACTTCCCTTCTGCTACCCTCTAATTCCTCCCCTTTCTACCTACCATTATTTCCCCTCAATTTCATGGGCTTTTTTTAAAAACCCACTCAGCCTACTTGGTTCTACCCGTAGTTAACGTGTGCATAGGTCCACCTGCCAGAGCATGTTGTAAGCATTTTAGGGGCTACATCCCTTTATTCTTTCAATCAGCCATCATTTGCCAATAGATCTTCACCTAGAGGTAGAATTTTGTTACCTCCTCATACATCCATGCTGGAATTTTCTTTGGTTTCATCTTGCACAGGTCTTGTACTCCTAGGAACTCATGTGTGTGACTGCCCTGTTATGTCTGGACAACATTGTTTAACCATCCTCATGAAGTTGTTTGCTTGGGTTCCATGAGACATTTTTTTGTTCTCTCATACAATATATCCCCACTGTAGTTTCCCTACAGGCTTTCTTTGTAGGACTGTCTTCATTGTATCCTATAGATTTGAGAGCGTTATATTTACATTTTTCATTCAACACTAGGAAAATTTAAACTTCTTTGTTAACTTTTCAATTATCTATTCAGTATCCAGAAGGGTGTCGTTCAATTTCTATGACAATGTGTATTTTCTGTGGTTTCTATTGTTTTATAGCTGGGCTTATTCCACTGGGGTCAAATTAGATACAAGGAATTGTTTCATTTGTGCTGTATTTGTTAAGAGAGGCTCTGTGTCAGCCGGGCAGTGGTGGCGCACGCCTTTAATCCCAGCACTTGGGAGGCAGAGGCAGGTGGATTTCTGAGTTTGAGGCCAGCCTGGTCTACAGAGTGAGTTCCAGGACAGCCAGGGCTACACAGAGAAACCCTGTCTCGAAAAAAAAAAAAAAAAAAGAGAGGCTCTGTGTCAAAATATGTGCTCGATTTTAGCCATGGTTTAAGAGACCCACTAAGACAACATTATATTTGACCTTTTGCTTCTATTATTCCACTCTCACAGTAGAATCTTAAAATCATAGGGTACTTCTTTGTCTAAAATATTTGGAAGAAAGTACCTACACAAATGGAATGGGAGAGTTCTTACAAGTTTGGGGGACTAAACTAATGCTGGGAAGCTGATAGAATTAGAATTCCTTGAGCATCAGATGAAAGCACTGGCTTTGCATAATTCCATAGGCAAGAAACAGGCTTTCAAAATTCCGAAGCATGAAAAAAATACAGCAAAGCAATATTCAGAAACATTGCCCTCACATCTATTCAGAAGAAAATTGATGTAAGCTGCAAGCATGGGTACGCTAGTTTAACAACCATGATGAATGGCCAAAGTAGAACAATAACAAGTAGTGACGAAGCAGAGAGGAGCTATATGAGACTTAGCAGGATTGAATGACTGATTAGCTAGAGAGAAGGGGAAGGAGATGGACATGAAGCATCTGTAGAATGACGACACCACTAATCTAGAAAATGTTATAGTCATGAATGCCTAACAACAATACAGTACAGTACAGACAGGGTATGAATATTGGCCACTATCCACGGAGGTCAGGCTATACTAGTAGATATCACTGTCAAAGATGATATTGGCAGAATTGGCCCCCAGCCAGAATAGTTATCATTAATAAAACAAATAAAATATAAATGCTGATGTGGATGTGTGTTCATGGGGGGTGAGCCCTTATATACTGCTAGTGAAGCTATAAGTTAGGCCAGTTACTATATAAATCAGTATGGAGGTTCCACAATAAAGAAAAATAGACTACCATATTATCCAACGATATTACTTCTGAGTCTATAACTAAAGGACCTTAAGAAAAATATCACAGAGATACTTGCACAGATGTACTTGGAACTATTAAACTATTTCAGACATCTGGAGTTTGTTCTCAGAATATCAGCCTAGCAAATTGCCTTTCTTAATATTTTTTTTCCTGCTTGATAGTAGATTACTTCACTTTGCTAATTACAAAAAAAAAAAAAAATCTATGTGACAGGTTCATTTTATTTGTGGGGGGTAGGGAGTGGGAATTGAACCTAGGGCCTCATACATACAAAGCACAGGCCCCATTCCTCATCTCCATCCTCTGACAAGACTTTATTCACAGCACTAACACTAAGAACTAATAGCTGCTACAAGATCAGACTATGACTGTAAGGAATAAGTAGACCATTTTAGGGGAGGCATAGCAGCAGAAAAATGGGAGTCCACTGAGGTCAGTATCAGGACCATGCTCATCATTAAGTACAATGTGTGAAGCTGTCCAGAAACTAATACTTGTATATGGTATATGTTGTCTATAAGGAAATTTCATAAACACGATCCCATTAAACCCCCACAATGATCTACTTTAGAAAAGGAGAAACTCGGGCTATAGAGACTTAATCATGTAAGACTTTAACGTATGTCCCATAAACTGATTTTCAGACGTTTTTCTAAAATACCAGCATTAGCATATCCTGGAAGTGCATCAGAAATAAAAATCAGAGGATCCACTTGAGAACTTCTGAATCAGAAACCAGGAGGAGGGCACTAACCTGTGTTTCTATAAGCTCTCAATGTAATTTAGGGACATGATCAGGCCTGAGAATCTTTACTTGACCATACATTTTGGAACAGATATTCAAATTGCCTTTCAAAGTACTAGTGATGGCCACTGGCTCCTGCTGCTTAGACAGATGTGGAATCTTGCCCTCTAAGGTAGGCTGAGAGTCTCCCTTCTGTTGGCAGTGCTAAACACATAATAGACAACAGCTGTTTGCAAAGTACCTGGCCTCTAGGGTAGGAATGGACTTCTCTTTGATGAAGAAGGTTTCAGAACTACAAAAACAATTTCTGGGTCACAACTGTTTTTGTCAGAGGGACATATGGGCTGACAAGCAATTTCCATATACAAACCTTCCCTGGGAGGCCTCACCTGGTTGAACAAACCCCTGGGAATTTTTGACGTCTGAAGTATTTCCAAACTTATGGTTCATTAAGTTTTCCATTTCTGTGATTTTTTTTTCTGCTTTATAAAATTCACTTGACAAAGATACATTTTACAAATGTATAGTATCCATGATGATTTACATATGTAAACAGTTAGTAATGTTTAAATATTCTAATAAATAAAACAGGTTGATTTTGTGTGTGTGTGTGTGTGTGTGTGTGTGTGTGTGTGTGTGCGCACGCACTCGGGGATGTATGGTGTTATGAGAACATTTAAGATCTAACTTAGACCTTGGTGGTAGCACATACTCTGACAGGGAATTCTTAACCTTCAGACTAACTAGAAATACATAGTGAGATCCTATCCAAAAAAAAATGTCTACTTTCTTCTAGGATTCTCAACTAACAACAAAAATCCAGAAGATCACACAGATATACTGCTAATATTTTATATTTGGGGAAATTATTTAAAATTATTTTTAATATCATAATTACACCATTTCATTCTTCTATCTACACCATGTACAGCCCTTGCTCTTTTTCAAATTCTACAGAATCTTTAGGGAGCACTAATGGTGTTTCAAGAAACAGAAATTGAACACCATCAAAATTATTCTATGAAGCCAACAATATCATGTGATATAAGAACATAACAACAAGAAAACTATAGACCATCCTTATGAGAGACACAAAAATTCTCAGTAAAACACTTGAAAAATGGCACCTTAAAAACATACCATTGCTCAGGTTGGTTGTATTCTAGGGACATATGGATAATATAACACACATGAAGGCAACAGCAAATACATGAGGAAAGGAATGAGAGGATTATTTCAAAAGATACAAAAGCTCCCTAACAATGTCTCTAATATTGAAATAAACAAATAAATACATAATAAAAGGTCTTATAATATTCATCCATGATAAAAATCCTAAAGAAGCTAGAAATAGAAGGAACATATCTCAACACATTAAGGCTAGCTATGATAAACATATAAAAAAACATTCTAAGTGAGGAAAAGAAAACAAGAATTGTTTTCTCTAAAATAAGGAGATTGGGGTGCCCACACTCTCCACTCTTAATCAGTAATTTGATTCTTGAAATCTTAGTTACAGCAAGCAGGCAAGAGAAAGAAATTGATGGAATATAAATAAGGAAGAAGTCACATTATCCCTGTTTTGCAGATAAAATTTTTTGGAAGACCTTAAACACTGTAAAAAAAGTCTGGTAAGATCTGATAATTTTAGGAAAGTATCAGATTGAAAACCATATACAAAAGTAGTAGATTTTCTAATGTCAACAGCAAGCTTTTGAGAAAGAAATCAAAGGGAAACAAATTCCACTTAGACTCAGAAAGAGATGAGGAATATTGTAAAAATAGCTTTATTACCCAAACTTGTCTAGAGTTTAATGTAATTCCTTCTGAAATGCTAATGGCATTCTTTATAAAACTAAAAAAACACATCTTAAAATTCATATGGAGGCATAAAAGATTGGACTGCAAAGCTGGCCAGAGCAGAAAGGGAACCTTGAAGAAATTACAATACCTGGTTCAAGTTGTACTATAGAGACCTAGTAATACAAAAAGCCAAAGTACTGCATAGAAATAGATGCACAGAGTAATGTCATAAAGCAGGAGTTACAGAAATAAACCCAAGCAGCTACATCCATTTGAGATATGACAGAGGTGCCAAAAGCAAACACTGAGGAAAAGAGAACCTCATCATGAAAAAAGGTGCAGGAAAAACTGGGTATCATGAGAATAAAATCAAATGTGGGAAACGGATATAAAACTTGAGGCCACTACAATAATAATCCAATATTCAGACAGACAAATATTGTATTTTCAAATGTGAAATATCTAGACTAACACACACATACACACACACACACACACACACAACACACACACACAAACTAAAGTGAAGGAAGACTATTTGGGGGAGGGAAAGAACTAATAGAAAAGGAGAGAAAATAATCAGAATAAAAAAATGGAAAGGAAAGGAGACATATAGTTTCTATGTGAACTGGATTTGATGGCATATCTATATCCTGTATACAACAGAAAACATAAGCACACACAGCGAGGTGAATATGAGCAGAGTATGACAATGAAACCAATTACTTTGGATATGAAGTTTAAAAACAAATGTTAAAAGAATAAGAAAAGGTTACAGGAGAGCACCCGAGAAATGGGCCTGATGAAGCCAGCAAGGAGAGGCACAAGACGTGTCTCCCAGCTGACTTGAAAGCTAAGTCGAAAAAATTTAGCTTGTATGACCAAAGGGACGGACGGGTTGTGGTGAAGACATTTGTATTAAGCATAGCACAGTTTTTCATGAATATGAAGCATTATACCTAAAACAAAACACAGGCCAGTGCTTCATGCAAATGAAGAATTGTATGTTCACCAACGATAGCATAGTCCTTTATGCAAATAGACTGTGTGTGTCTAATAATTTTAGCCCTTCGATGTAAATAAGAGTTCATTACTGCACCAATTATGGCCCACCCTTCATGTAAATGAAAGGTTGTTCTTTCCCAGATCGTGGCATAGTCCTTTGTGCAAACGAAACAGAGTTTTTGCAGCCATCATGTCACAGTTCACCACGAAGATAAACAATTGTTTTTGCACTAACCTAAAGCTTTTTGATGGAATCACCAGGAAAAGTCTCCACTGTAACCTTGATGAAACTAGCTGCAGAGTCATCTTTTAGTCACAGAATATGTAATACCCAAAATCCTAAAGGGAAGAAACAACAACAAAAAAGCATAATATGGAGAAAGAAACAAACACAAACATTTCCCATATTCACTCAGATGTGGAATATCATGTGTGTGTGTTGTGTGTGTGTGTGGTGTGTATGCATATATGCATTTTTTGTGGTGTGTGTGTGTGTATGTATATATGCATTTATGTGTGTGTGTATGTATATATGCATTTATGTGTGTGTGTGTGTGTGTATGCATTTATGTGTGTGTGTGTGTGGTGTACCACACACATATACACATATATATGAAGAGTAGAAAGGTGGAGAGGATAGGGACCAGTAGAACAAGAGATGGTAATAGGAACATAAATTTTGAGCAAAGTAAAATGATATACATAAAATGAAAAAACTATCATGAAATAAGTCATTTTAATACATTATTTTAAAAATCTACTTTCCTTTCCATATTATCTTATTAATATATTAATTAATTTATATTATTCATTATTAATTTATTTATTTGTTATTTTATTATAACTAATATATCTCTGTCAGAGGTATTCAAATTCCTAAAGCACCCCCAAGTATAACCCACTTCTGTTGTGACTCCAGGCTCTGCCACCAATGGACCACCTGTAAAGCATGTGATTCTTCTGTAGACTTCTGAGATGCTTCGGTAAGAACCTTAAAAAGTCTACAGAAGGCTTATTGTAAAAGCATGCAAAAGACCTGCACAAATCAAACACTACCAAAATCCCAGAAGATGAAATAGGCATAAAGTTCCATACCTAACCAAGAACCATTTGCAATTGATACCTGCTCGGTTGCTAAGAGCGCTTGCAGAAGGACCAGGTTTTTTTTCCCCAGCCCCCAAATTCAAGGTTTGCAACTACTTGTAAACCCGCCCGAGGATTGAAATCCCTTCTGGACAAAGGTAGGTCCCTTTGTTTTCCCCTATACAAATAAAAAATTTGGGTGTGTGTGTGTGTATGTGTGTGTTGTTGTAATCTAATTTTTTTCTAATCCTAAATTAAATTTTTGTTGGTTTTGAGTGGGGCCCCTTTTAGAGGAAGTTTGGATTTAGATACACATGGGGGTATAATGATTTCCTGGTCTATTTATAAAAACAGTATCTAAACTACAAGGCTTGCCTATTTGCCTTTTTAATGAAAAATTTCCCTGTAAGTCTACAAAAAACTATACAGCAAGACCTAAGGGTGCCTCAGGTGACAAGCTTCCCACCCTTGAAACTATAAAAATTTATTTTATTTTTTTTTTATCAACAATCTCAAAGATATTTATTCTAGCAAAAAAGGACTAAAAAAAAACACGAAAACCAAAAGATATGATTTTTTAAAGAATGAACATCATGCTCTTATTTTTAACCTACCCTTTTTGACAAAAACAGCGAAAAAAAACTGGGGATTTTAGATCAGCTAGTTTGCAAAAGCCCCTTTTTTTAAAAGCAATACTTGTAGAGGAAAATTTTTTCCAAAAATTTTAAAGGGGAAAAATACACATAATAAAAAGAGTCCCCTTTCCCTTTTTAAAAATGTATTTCCCCCAAGGGGGAAATATGTTACAATTTTAAAAAAAATTTTTCCAGGGGGTGTAGTAAAAAAAATTTCTACCCTCTATCCCGAAATTTTGGAAAGGAAAAGGAAGGAGGATTTGAAAAATTCTGGGCCCAAAACTTAAAAATTTCTTTGTTTCCAAAAAAAAAAGCCCCCCCCTCCTAAAAAGGGGCAAAGTTTTACCTTGGGGGGGGGCAGTGTTCTTTTACATGGGGGCACACCCGACCCCTCCTTTGTTCATCTTATTTTGACCCCGGGCCTTGTGGTCAAAGATTTTTATATAAAGGACTAAAAAAAAAAAAATCCAAGGGAAAACCCCGGGAGGAGGAAGACAGATAGATTTTTGGGGACCACCTGCCCCCAAAAAGATCTGCCCTCCAGCACATGGCAGGGGGCGGCCCCAATAATACCTATTAAAATTTAAAAGTTCCAAAGCTTGGAAAGGGGGATATCATCGGGGCCCCCACCCCCCCGGGGGCCCATTTTAAAAGCGGAAAAGCCCCAAAAATGTGAAAAGCATGGGTTTTAGTCAGATGGGGGGAAAAACAGAAGTGGTGCATTTTTGAGGTTTTTTGAAGACAGACGGAACTGGAGACTTGAAGGGGGGAAGGGGGCCCCTATGATGATGGCCACCCAGCCACCGGGGGCCGGGGTGAACCCCCCTTCTGAGTCCCAAAGGGGGACATTTGGACCTTTTTGCTATCCCCGCAGGGGGATTTGGTATCAATGTCTTTTGGCTCATACTACCATAGAGAACATAGGGAAAACCCGGGGTTGGGGGTTTTGCGGGGCAGGGACCACATGGATGTCTAGGGTTTGGGGGGGAATTCCCCACCCCTCCCAAAACTGGGGGGCTCTGGGGGAAAAGGGGGGGCCCAAATTTCACAAATAGCTCAGGCAGCTGCCCCTTTGGGGCAGGGGGGTGGGTGACCCCCCCCCTGCAATTTAATTTTTGGGGGGGGGGCTGGGCCTGACACTCCTCTCCCCGGGGTTTTGGTTTGGGGCAAAATTTTACCCCCCCCGGGCACTGCCCCCCTCCAGCAGTTGGGAAAGATGCCCAAAGGGTCATGAGCTCGGGTAGCTAGCACTGCACCTCACCACTTCACAGGGGGAGCAACCCTCCCCAAAAAAACCGAGCAGCACAGAAAAACGGGGCCCGGGGGGGGGGGCGGGGTGTAGGTAAGGGGGGGCCCGTGTACACAAGCAAGGATCGGGCCCCCTTCCAACTCCGCCATGAGTCCAGGGTTGCGGGGGTTTTTTCCTTTCCCCCCCCCTTTTCTCGTCACCTTTTCGCACTTTTGGAGACTGGCTCTCGGGGCATGAAAACAAGTGGTTTTCCCCCCCCCTTTCCCCAGCTGCAGCACTTGGGGACCGGGGCCCCTCCCTTTTGGCCGGGGGCACAGAAAGGGGGGGGCCGGTGGGGGGGGCACGGGTTTAGCCCCCCCCAAGGTGGGGGGGAGGGGAGCTGACTAAATTTTACTTTTTTGCTATAAAAATTTTTTGGGGGGTTTTGGGGGGGGTGAGCCTTCCCTTCCCCCTCCACCTGTGGAAAAAAAAAAAAACCCCCCGGGGGGTTTTTCTCCCTCACTGGCTGAAAACACCCCGGGGGGAAAAGTGGGGCCCGCACTCAACGTGGGCAGTGCAATGGAGCCCCCCTTTTTTGGAAAGAAGATGGCCACCCCCCCAGGGGTGAAATCAGGAGAGGGGGCCCCCGCCCCTCTAAAATGGCCTTGGGAAATAGACTCCTTTTCCTTAAACCCGGGCCCCCAAAAGGGGGGCCCCTTGGGGTTTTGGGGGGATGGGAAAAAGGAGCTGGCCCCAAAAAGGGATAAAAACAGGTGGCATGGGTTTGGGCTGGCTCACCCTTTTCGGGGGGCTCCCCCCGGGGGGTGCAGATAAGAGAGACCCGGGGGGGCCCGATCAACCACTCGGGCCCCAAAAAAACCGGGGGGTTTGAGTTTTTTCCAAAACCCCAAAAAACTTTTTCATTTTTAAGATTGGGGAAAAAAATTAAAGGGCCGTTCTGTTTTATCCAAAGTGCGGGAAAATTCCTGACAGAGGCAAAAACGGGGTAATTGGGGGAACCCCCGATGAGGATCCAATAGTATGGTGTCAGGGGAACCAGAATCTAAAAATTAAAACCCCAAAAACTTTTGGGGAATAATTTTTTTAAAAGAAGTTTATGGACAGAGGGAAAAAAAGGGGGGGACATTTTGGGCCAAAATACAGCTTCCACAAAAAAAGGGGTTTCTATGTTTAAACTTTTGTTTGTGTTTTTCTTTGTGGAGGGGGGTTTAAGGGGAAACAGATATGAGGGGATGGGAAAAAAGGGGGGTAGGGTGCATATTTAAACTCCCCAAGCATTGTCAAATTGATTCACTTTTAAAAATTGGGGGGCCTTGGGTTTTTCTTTTAAACCCCGTCCCCCTTTTTACTTACATTCTTTTTAATTAAAATAAAAAATAATTGAAAAGAGAAAGTATTTTTTTTAAACGGGGTTGAATTCCTGCGTTTTTTCTCAAAAATATATTTGGCATGTTTTATACCCCAAAACATTTTTTAAAAAATTAATAAACTGTCCCCTTTTTTATTAAAATTTTCCCCTTTTAAACAAATATTTGGGAATGTTGAGGTAAAATTCCCCAAATTTGGGGGAATGAAACTATAGTGCCAAAATATCTTTGTATTTTTTCAACATATGTCTGTTTAAAATTTTTTTGACAAAGTTTTACACATGGAGCTCGGGGTCTGAGTTGTGCCCCCGAGGTAAAAAAAGTCCTTTTTAAAACCCCAAAAAGGTTATGAAAATTTCACTTCACCAACAGTTTTTTTAGTCTATGCTCCCCCTTTAAAAAACCCCCAAAGGGGCCCCCCCCAAAAGATCTTTTTAAAAAATGCGATTCGGGGGTTGGGTGGGTCTAAGTGAAGGGCTTTTTAAGAAGCTTTCATTTATGCAGACGGGGTGTTTTTTGGGGGATTTTTGCCAAGTATATTTTAAATGTTCAGTTTTTTCCCGACCCCTGAAAATTCTATCTTTTTCCCTTTAAAAATTAACTTTTTTTTTTAAATTTGGGAAAAAAGTTCC